>VDFB02084454.1:0-66372 GCA_007258455.2 Sequoia sempervirens
AGTGGAGGAATGGCAGGACATTTTGGTCAGGATAAGACCATTGCCATTATCAGTGAGCATTATTATTGGCCTCAGTTGTCACAGGATGTGAAGAAGTTTGTACAAAGTTGCAAGGTATGTCAGATGGCTAAAGGAGTGAGTCAGAATATAGGCTTATATCAGCCCTTACCTGTACCAGAGAGGTCATGGTAGGATATAAGTGTGGACTTTGTTCTTGGTTTGCCAAGGACACAACAAGGGAATGATTCAGTCTTTGTGGTGGTTGATAGGTTTTTGAAGATGGTACATTTCATTCCATGTCAGAAGACCCATGATGCAGTCCACATTGATGACTTGTTCTTCAAAGAGGTGGTGAGGCTACATGGTCTGCCAAAGAGTATTGTTTCAGATCGTGACACCAAATTTATGGGGTACTTTTGGAGGACCTTGTGGAAGAAGTTGAAGACAAAGATGAAGTTTAGTTTTGCACACCATCCACAAATAGATGGGCAGACAGAGGTTGTTAACAAGAGTCTGGGTAACTTACTGAGATTTTTGGTAGGAGATAAACCCAAGGGATGGGACTTGATCTTACCCTAAGCAAAATTTTCTTACAATAATTCTATCAATAGAAGCACTGGTAGATCACCATTCCAGATTGTTTATGGAGGTAGCCCTAGAACAGCTCCAGAATTGAGGAAGATGGACCAAGAGAAGAAAATAAGTGCTAAAGCTGAAGATTTTGCAGAACACATCAAGGATATACATGAGAAGGTAAGAGAACATATTAACAAGATGAATATGCAGTATAAGGCCAAGGTAGATTAGAAAAGGAGGAATAAGGAGTTTCAAATTGGTGATGAAGTAATGGTCCACTTGAGGAAAGAAAGGTTTCTAGTGGGAACCTATAACAAATTGAAGATGAAGAAGTTCAAATCAGAAATTTTGAAGAGGCATGGATCTGTGGAATGCATATGAGGTAGAGTTGCCGGATGGATTCAACATTTCCTCTGTTCAACATTTTAGATTTAACAGTAGAGTATCATGAAGGCTAAAAGTGAGGGAAGTACCTGATAGAATAGTGTGGGATTCCAGCACCTACTTTAGGAAAAGGGAGGAGATTGAAGAACTTAGATAGTCGGGAAGGAGGCCTGTGAATGTGCAAGATGAAGAATATCCGTGAAATGGAAAGGAAGGTCTGTTGGAAGATTCATCCTAGTTGCCTAAGGTAGAGGTTGATCATTTGGGTTTTCTCCACCTCTCGAGATGTGACGGGTCACTTCAAATTAATACCCCGGGTGTTTGATGCATTAATTCGCTGGTGTAAGGGCAATCTTGCATCACCCAAAATAGTTAAATTTCAAGTTTCTTAGTTTTTAGATGTTTTTACATTTTTGGATACCCTTTTCATCATAATGAAATTCCCAATTTATGATTTTTATTTTCTATTCCTGGGTTGAAAGATATTGTAGTTTTAGTTTCTCAGATTTGCACTTGAAAATCTTTCAAGTTTGATTTGAGGCACTTAGAGCTCCTAGAATGGCCCCAAAACTTGCCAAATTGGCAGATCAAACTTTGAGCGTGTTCTTGACTTTGAGACCTTTCCAACGGTTCAAGCGGTTCCGAATCAGACCCCGGATCAAAAGTTATGGCCTCCGGGAAGTTGGTGCACTTTCTAGAAGATACAATTGCAAATGTTCTTTTGAAATTTGAACTTCAAGTTGTAATTTTCGCGCCAAACCGCCTAAACTCAAATTTTAATGTTGTTTTGGCTCCAAACTAAAGGGAGCTCTATTTATGGGTGGGTTTCTAATTTTTTTGGGTAACTTTTTGGGGGATAAGTTCGCATATTGATTAAGGGTTATTCTATAGCTTTCTGTAACTTGCATGTGTTGTAGAACTTGGGGATTTGAGATCCTCTGCATGTAAGAAGCTCCATTTTCTAAATAATAAAATTATTCTCTTGTTTTTGGGTTATTTTCTGTGTCTCGGGCTATGCCCTCATCAAGAATTAGTTTTAATTGACCTATTGATTCACCCCCCTCTTAGTAGATAATTGTGTTCCAACATCACAAAATCAGATGGGTTGAAATTAGATGATGAAGAAGAGGAAATGAATAGTTTAGCAGAATGCAACGATAGTGAATCTATTTAGATTTGTAGTTGGATATTTAGCTTCACTACAAATTTATTTGAGTTATATTTCCTACCATTGAGATAGATTGTCCCTTTATTGATGTGGTCTTGAATCACGTGACAGGAAAAAATATCTCTCGGTATCATGTTCGAGAGCTGATGGTATTGGAAGAAATTTTATGTATCATACCACAGAGGATACGACTCAAAAAGTGGTCTAATCTCTGGAAAAGTTATTCCATCTTTTATGAATTAGTGAATATTATATTTTTTCATGTACCATTTTTATCTATGGGAACAAAAAACATATTCGCCACAACATTATTTTTTTAGACTCTATAGAGACTGACATAATTGATTGACCATCTTGTTGGGAGTAAGAGAATGAATCCTTGTACTAAGTGACCATTTGTTGGTACTCTCACAAGGCGACACACAGATGAAAATAGGATGGATATTTTATTAAAATAAATTTATCTTGCAGTATTGGTTGCAAGTTTTTAATGAGAACCTATTGTACATTAGAATTAGGGAAATGATAAGAAATTTGAGAAAATAGGGCTTGATATTGAGCTATAGAATTAGTTACCTTCTCATGAGGTCCCTATTTACATCAAAAAAGATTGGTAAATGTGAACTTTGGTTTGATGTTGGCCTAGAACTGTTGTAGGAACTAGTTTACAAGCTAATCAAAAGAGAAGAAAAAGTTATCAGGAAATGCACAATACCATTCCAATGCAACATCCTTAAGTGAATGCATGAATAATTTTTATAAGAGTGTATCATGGTGGAAGAAATCCATACACATGGCATTAAAGGATGAAATGTGAGTCTGTGGGTTCCCATAGCCACTATACTTTTCAAATTTTGAAATCTCCACTCCTTGAGGGATCGAAGTGTTTAGAATAGCAATAAAAAAGGGACAACAACAACATAAAGGTCAGAACAACAGTTGAGAGGAGGAGCTATCCATATTTTCTAGTTGATTCTACATATGTCCCATGTTCTACAAGACAACATTAGGGACAAGATCAATGGACAAAGTATGACAAACAAAACCACCAATAGAAACACCAACACCCACATCAATAGAGCACTTGATACAACACTAATAGAGGCACGAACACCAATGCTAGAAATAGGAACATTCTAAGCCCCAATTATGGAGAAAATAAAACCCAAAGGACCCTTATTTACTTTAATTTTATGACTTTGCTCATGCATGGTGGTGGTGTTGATAGAGGGACCCATGTCAGCCATGCACACAGACACTCATCAGTATATTCAACTGTTGGCCAGTGATCTTCAATCCAACATCTTGGGTAGCACTCATGATAGAGGTGTAGGATGGACATGAGTCTCTAATTTTTTTTCCATGCTATGAAGAATCTCTAAGCCTCTTTGATCTTTAGTCAATCAACTTGTATTTTCAGCAACATGAGCTTTTTGGGGAAATGCATCATCTCTTGCAAAGAAGCTTGTGAGCTCTTTGAGTCTTAGTTCGAAGGAGTAATTTTTCTCTATAGGAACCTTGAAAGAATCTCCATCCTCCAACAAAGAGGTGAAGCCCAAGGTTGAGGCATGAATAGTAGGAGCATGGGTTGCAACTTCATTGATAGGAAGGGTGTATTCAATAAAGAGTCCTATAGGGAAATCCTCAAAAGTCAGGCTAGATTATGGAGGAATAAACCTTCTAGATCTTGTATTCATGTTTTGGTAACTCCTTACTATGTATTTGTAGGTAGTTGACTAGTTTGTGAAGCTCATAAAACACATCACAACACACTATCAACTACACATCCTAGTACTAGCGAAGAAAAAAATTTGAAACAAAGAAAAGGAGAAAAGGAAGGTGATGGAACCCATAAAAATTTTATGCTCCATCTCAAAATTCCTCAAAATTTTGGTTAGATCTATCTCTCTAGGCTTAGGGCTTTTTCTACTGTCACTATTTTAGGGTTTTATTTTATCCGGGACCCTTCTTAAAAAACCCTTGAGTTTATATCCTTTCCAAGGTTCTATTTCTTTGTCGACTCCTTACTACCAGTTCTTGGTCCTCTAAGTCACATGTTATGCCATCAAAACCATGAAATAACCGGACATTTGGTCTGGTTTTATCGATAGTCATATATTGGGCCACTATTTTAATTTTTCCAAAGTCAGGCTAAGTATTTCCTATTAAGATTAGTTGATCCTTGAGTCATCAATCCCATGGGGTTTTGGTCCTATTGACCTAGGTCGCCCTTCACTTTAAAAACTAACAATTTCAGCATCTACAGTGATTAAAATCCATGATGATCATTTGATCATCATGAGAAAATCATTGGCATCCCTATGTGCCCATTCTATTTCAATTCCTATTATTTTATTCTCATGGGCTAGTGCGTGTAAGGCATGTATCTTGTGCATTGGTGGGCCTGGTCCCTTTGTTAAAGATTGCATACAGTATTAAAAATAAATGGTGGTCGTTGAATGATGTGGCTACATCTTGGATGCTTCGTACGACCCCATTCATTTTCATTTTCCATTAAAATAATCACATGGGATGATGGGCAGTTGACATGTGTCTTGTTCAATAGTGGGCCCAGTATTTCCAAGCATTCAACAAGTAGAGCTTTGAAGAGAATCAGTAGTACTTAACGGGGAGGCAGGCGATTTCCACATGGAATAACCTAGAGGGTGTGGAAGAAATTTGAGTAATGGTAGATATTAAATAAATATTTCAGCATGAGGCATGGATAATAAGGTGTGCACTACTAATGGGATATATATCGCGCATGTTTTAGTGACATCCAAGATGTTCTAATCGTGACAATTGATTATGTCAGAAGAATAAGGCCATGGGAAATTGGTCTTGGATTAAGGTGTGAGCATATCAAAGTCATGAGATTTAATCTTAGTCATTCCTCATCTCCTCACTAATTAAAGTTACACATGGTTAGACTCATGGGGGTGAGGGGAAGAGGGAATGTGGATTTTAGCTGTAGCAACAAAGAAATGGTGGAGCCCATGGATCATTAGCAAGTGGCTTCACATGGCTTATTTTTATTTAATAAATAATGTGGCTACATACCATCAAATTTTTCAAATCAAGCTGACTAAATCTAGATCATCCATCAACTAACACACCTACACGATCAATGGCTAGCATTCAAAGTCTAGTTTGAAGGCAAGTGAGCCATATGGTTCACACAATTGAGCCTTAATAGTGGAAAGGATGTCAAGCTACCAAAGCAGAATGTTTCATAGCTATTAAAACCTATATTAAAAATATAATTGAACATTGTGAAAGATATTCTACACACTTGGAAAGCTTGTGTTGTAGTTTTCAGGCTTGTCTGACATCAACGCTAGGGTTATCAACTTGTGAAAAACTAGTAAGTAAATTACTACCTCCCTATCAAAATTATTGATAAATTTTGGTCTCCAAGCCTTTGAATCAATTAGGGTTTTCTTGGTTCTAAATTTTAAGGTTTGACGTGATTAAAAAGAATTTGATGATCCTTCATTGTTATAATTCATGTCAAACCCTTATCTAAGTTGTAAGTCTTGTTCCAAGAAACTAGAAACCATTCTTTGTAATACTTTTGCATCATGGATCCCAAAGAAAAATTGAAAGCATCTTTGTCTAAAGGGGAAGACATTATTCCCAAAAGACTTTTGAGTAAAGACCTTAGTAACTAGTTACAACCCTCAAGTAGTGAAAAATATAAGGTTCAATTGCTTCTCTAAGGTCCACAAGTAGTTGAGGGCTTGATTGACAAAAAAAATTATATTAGGGATACCAGATTACCTTGCATTGGGTGGAAATTATTCTATGGTTGGTTCAAAAATAAAATCATGGGTATTACAGTTGGTAACCCTTGGAATTGTGACCTAGGGAAGTTGATTGTACCCAATGTCTACATGGATGTTGATTTACTTAAAGCACTAGCCACTAATTATGATCTAGTTACAAGGGCTATAAGGACATACGATGTGAAGGAAATGGTTAAAATTACCAAGCATGAAATTGCTTGTGTCTTCAAACTTACTAAGTGGAGTGATGAAATACCTAAAATTGATGAAAAAATTCTTAGGGAGGAATATGATAATACTAAGATTGCATTAAGAGTCCACATACTGCTAAGGTATCTAGTAGAAATTAGGGGCTAAAGGATCGCACTGGGGCCATTTTATAAGGAGCCTTTTGTTATTAGTTATTTTGTTCCCTAATTTCAAAGAACTTTTTACTCCATTTTTCGGGTAATTTGTTTTGATCCTGTCATTGGAATTACTATGTCATGGATGTATATGGAAGCCCAAATTTAGCACTCCCAATATTTCACAATATTTGACTATGTAGGGTTACTTACATAAATAATTCATGTGGGCTTGGTAGCATTGAAGAAAGGTGAAAATGGAGTAACGTTTAGCTAGTACTCATTGTTAATGCATATGTTTCTATTCAAAGGTGAATCTTACTTTGGGTAGAATATGACTTTGTATAAGATGGAGGGTACCTTGAAGATACTTGTTCAGTGTTAAACTACTGTCCTTGATAAAGATGATAGGACATATGACTATGTGACATTTCAGAACTTGTTTGCTTTATAATTAAAGAGAGCCCTGGTTATGAATGTACGCAGAATTCCCAAGGCCCTTCGTGAATTGTTAAGACCTAAGGAAAGAAGGCCTGAGTTGGGAGTTGATCCCAATTGGGTAGATGTTATTCCATTCCTTCGTACATTATTTTAAGAGTGTATGGTTCCACTATTGCACCTCACCTCCTACCAAAATGTGTGTAAGAGGGAATTGGTTTCCTTGAAGTAATATGGAAATTGGGAAGTTTCAAAAATGAACATTTGTTGAATCAAGGAAATGAAACATTTTTTCCTTCATAAACATGCTTCTCTAATTTTGTAATGACAAAGAGAGGTTGGAATAAGATACTTGATATACTCAAAGTCTTCCACATGCAAAGAGAATTAGAGAGGAGCAGGTATGATCCTAAAGGTTTCATGGCCTAGTTGAAGAAAATGAAAAAGAGTTACAAATTTGTGCACATTTTCTAATTCTTGGAGGATGTGATAAGAAATGTGTTTGATCTTTCGAAAGAAGAAAGAAGAAAATCAAGATGGATTTCTTTCAATAAAATGCATAAAAAGATAAAGCAGAAAAAACCTGACTTCATTTCTCTTCCTGAGTTTGAAAATATAATGCAAAAGGTGGAACATGTATCTCAAAATTTTGAGACAATAGTGGGCTACCTTAAAAGTGAAGGGATGATTCAAGATAAGCGGAAAGCCCCCATTGAAGAAGAATAAGGAAGGGGAGAAATTCTTGTTATGGAAGAGAGATCTACATATCAAGCCCCTGAGGAACCAAAAGTAAAGTTCTTTATAAGGAGAAAGAGTAAGGCAAAGATAAGCGATGCAATTATTGCTCCCTCCCAACAAGAGGAGCAAAGGCCTCTTTCTCATGTGCCACAGATACCACCATCATCTCCTCCAAGGCCAACAAGTCCTAAAATTGTGGATGTTGATGCTCCACCACTGCATGCATCACCACCAAAGCAACCACCATTAAAGAAACAAAAGGTTGAAAAAATTGGTTTGCTAGATTATGCTGAGGATGAGTCTGATGATGAAATTTGGGTATCAGAGTAGAAAATGCAAGAAGAAATTCACTCTGCACTAGGAATGATGCAAACATGACATTTAAATTTGATGTTGAGTAAGGCTGACCTCACTGGGATTAAAGGAAAAGATGATGTTCAGGTGGAAGCATGCACAAAGTTTATGAATGATGATGCATTTGTGAAGTCTCAAGCTTTCATGGAATTTTATTATAGGGCCAAGATGGATGAGTATTTCAACAACCTGGCTAAGGAAATAAGTCTTTATCTGGAGTTTCTTGATGTCACTATTCAAACAAGAACCTTAATTGACATGAGAGCTAAATTTCAAAAGATGACTACAAATGAAGGAAGAAAATTGGTAAGAAATAGTGGTATCTTATTGTTACTAGAATGAGACTTGGCCTTTGCAATATCTTTAGATACAATAAAGAAGTGTGGCATACCTCTTTACAATTTAGAAGAGGTGGTTGCAATCACGCTACAAGGATTTTCTTTTAGTGAACAATGGGATGCATTAGCTATTTGGTCTCTAGCCCCAAGTAGAAGGAAACCTGATATTGTAGAACTCGTACCAAACTATAGTGGAGGCCTGATAATAAAAAGGGTGTCAAAAATCAGCTCTAGAGGCAACAAATATGTCATTACATGTTGCACAATTCATGAGAGTAATTGTGGAATCAATGACTACAAAAAAGAAAAACTTTAGGATAGAGTACAATAATTTGCTAGTTGACTATGGAAAGATTAAACAAAAAAAGATGCAGTTGTAGAAAAAAGTAACATTATTAGAAGAAAAGTTACAAAATTTGCAACCTGGAAAGCATGAGCAAACTAGTGTTGACTCCTCTACAACTTCACAAGAAGTTGCACCCTCCGAGTATACCCTTGAAGCAAGTTCCTCATTGGAAATTGTGCCATATAAGATGGGAACTATGCCTATTTCAATGATAAAGCCTAGCATATCAGAGGTGCCATAGGCTAAGGAAGATATTAACAAGGAGGAGTTGCTCAAGCAATTAGAAGGTTATAAAGAGAAATGTGAAAATCATGATAATGAAAACTTTATGAGCAATATGAAGATTGTCACCACAATCTTGGAGCATCTAAATAGAGGGGTAAATGACAGATTGAATAACATTCATGATAACTATTCCTCCATGGTGGCTGCTATAAATAACTTTGACAATGATAGGGAAAGAGATATTCCACTTATGGAAACATGGATCCCTAGGATGAAGGAATTAAGATTGATGTCAATTGGAGCTATACAGGAGGCTAACTCCCTTGAAAAGCTTAAGCGCACTATTGCTCTTGTAAGTAAATTTGAGGGGTACAAGGGGAACATTGAGTCTTTGGGAGTCAAAATAAGTGAATTGGTGAATTCATTTCATGAATCACATCATGGTCTCCTCCCATCCATTCTAAGGTATGATGGTAGCATAAAAACCTTGCAAGAGTGGAAAGGTGAAACTAATAAAACCATTTCAGAGCAGGCATTTTCAATTTGTCAAAAATATGATATGGGTACACTAAAAAGGAATCTTGATATGTTGGTTCATGTAGAGATTTTCTTCTAAGAATTTGATAGGGAGGCCAATCAAATTGTTACCAAGTATTCACTTTATAGAGAAAAGGTTGATGAGGTCATGAATTTTAGTTGGTCTACTTAAGATGAATTCCTGACATGGAGAGACAAATACTTGGATGGGTTGGTGGATTGATATGAAATGGTGGGGTGACGATTTGAAAATTTTGATTTTGAAGTCTACAATCATGATGAGTAACAAATAGGTGAAAATACACTACATAACTTGGATTTAGTACAGATTAGGATTTTTCTAAAGTATAGAAAATATAGTGCATTTTCTCCAAATTGAATTAATAATAGGCCTGTAGGCATGGACATATTCATTGTCCTTTCCTTTTCGTTTCTTTCCTATTTTCTTTTATTTTCACTTTGTGTGCGTGGGCACAATTTTTGAGGAAACTATTTGAAGATTCCTTTTGAAAGGCGGGACTGTATCTCTAATGATGAATGTGGATTACTTTTGCCTCATACATGTTTCCCACCACTTGGGAATGCAAAGAGAACTGAAAATGGAATATATGTTGTAGTAGTCTAATAAGGTAATGACATGTGTAATTTTTGGCCCAAGGCTTGTTTTGTTCCTTCGTTTCTATAAGATGGAATTCATGACTAGAAAGTAGGGGTTCATTGTATTGCAATTGACACTGTGAATTCTAGAGATGATATCAAGCATATTTTGAGTTTTTTCTTTGGTTCTGAGTCTATAGTAGCATATGTAATTTTGATAACAATATAGTAAAATACAATACAAAATGGTGATAATTTCATGGCCATTTTCTCTCCTCTATACTTGTTTTATGAGTTATGAATAAATATAATCCAGGATTATTTTGTTCATCTTTATTGCTTCTCATTGGATGTATAATTTCATTTATGCTTGTTAGTTCAATGAATTAATGTAAATTCTTAAGTGAGATTGTTAGCTCATATAACTTAAGTATTAGGATATTTAAGAACTGGTGGCCAAGAATGTAATGAGGAAGTGTTGTAATGTAGTGTTTTTGAAGCTTATATGTTGCTATGTGTTGAGTTGTTATCTGGTTGTATAGCTTAATAATGACTTCATGTTTAGGATAAGGCAGTAGTTTAGGTAGGGTATTCATAATTCAGTTTCTAGGTGAATTCATCAACAAATCACTCTTTATTTATAAAAATTTCAAATGAATTACCATTGTAGTTACATTGAGTTTCACTTTTCTCATGCTCCAAGTGTAGTGTATTGCTAAAGGAGTTGCCAACATTTTCAAGGCATTACGTTGTTGAGTGGTTATATGAGAATTATCTTTTTTTTACAATGTATTTGAAATATTAATTGCACAAGTTCTTGAATATACATTGTGGGATCACCCTCCTAGGAGTCACAGAGCCCAAAGTACGTGAGTAAAATTTTTGTAGCTTTTACTCATTCATTGGAAAATCCATTTAGATTACTTTATATTGGAAATGGAAAAATACATAGTTAATTCTGAAGACCAGCTTGGTTCTTAAAAAAAACCAACATATTGGTGACTTTGTTGAGGATTTCCTAAGTCTAAAGTCTCTAGTTTAGATTTGGTATAGTCAGAGTTGAGTATCTTATTATTCTTCACTGTTGAAGAATAATTGGTTCAAAATTGTAGCACATAAGCCATGTATGGTCTTATGCATCAAGTCCTAGTTAATTCTATTACTTTGTATTGGGTTATGTTTAGAGTCTTTTCTAGAATTACAAGTACCAAGTCAAAGTGTAATCATTTCCTATTTCCAAACATTTTGGGTGGTGACTCTAAGGTCACATATACCAGTGTAAAGATAAAATCTCAAAGAGAATGTGAGATGAAGGATTTAAACATATTGTTTGACACTATGAAGAAGACCAAAAGTTACACAAAGAAGCATCTAGAGCAGAAGTTGGAGCCCAAGCTTGTGAAGGACAAGCAACCAACATGGGTGAAGAAAACTACTAAATTGGGTAAGACTATTGAATCCCTTGCTGAAGCATCTCCTAATTTTAATAATGAAGTAAATTTTAAAATGTGTAAGACAACTGAGAGGGGGAGTGAATCATTTTTCACCAATCTCAATCTCAAATCTCAAACAATTATCAACTTGAAATACACTTTATTTTGTTATTAAGTATGAACATGAAATGCAAATAACAAAAAGCAATATCAACACAAGGGACACCAAATTTACATGGAAAAATCAATAAGGGAAAAGCCACAGTGAGAATTAACTCACAATATAAAGTAATTTCAAAATTGATTCCAAAGAGGCTCACTACCAAAGTGCTCACTACCCAAGAAGGACACACTGTCTAGATACAAGGCTCAGTGCCTACAGATAGGACTCACTATCTAGAAGGGAGGCTCACTACCTACAAATAAAAAAGATAATTGAAAGATCTAGTATAGCAAATTACACACATCTACAGCCTTAATAAGAGAATTGTAGACACCATCATCTCTTTGCTTTCAGGATTCTAACACATTAAAGTACTATTTCCTCAATTCACTTTCGCATAACTCTTCACTTCTCAACCTTTTGGCATTCTTGATACATCAATCCATAAAATCTCAACTTGAATTTATACCATCTTCAACCTTAGAAAATTTCTCTAAGGTTAGCTACACATGCTTCATTTTAAAAATTCAAATTAGGTTGGAAATTCAACATTCCTATGGTGGAAGAGAATAAGAGTAGACCAATCCAACACTTAACAAAGACCCAAAACAACGTCTCGAATCAATCACATGCTTCCTCAATTGATACTTATCCTTCTCATGACGTGTAGACATTAGTTCGGCCAAACCTAATGAAAATACAAATGAAATTTGAAGCACAGACTTTCGAAATGAGAAGATAGCATGTGAACCACATAACATGCTTCTCCATACATTGGAAGACATCTCATATGCCTTTAGATACATCTGCAGCAAATGCAACAACCTTCATATGCAACACTTTCCACCAGTCCACCTAGACTATATAGACACACACAAAGACTCTAAAACTTATCTTTTGGAGTACCAAACCATGAATTCCTTTGATACACCATACATAACACCATTACAAGCCATCTCTCAGATCTTCAAGACTTGAAAAAAACCAGCGAAGGACTACAAAGTAGAAACATTTCTCCCAGTCTAGACAAGCAACTCTGCCAAACCAATTCACACACCGGTGAACACAACCTCCAATATCCATCAAACCAAAAGCTACGATCCAAGAAATATCTCTAATAGATTCCCATAAAAAAAAACTTCAAATCCACACAAGCATAGGATCAACACAAAAGAAATGTGGAGCACAAACTAGAGTAGATTCTAAACATACACACAACTATGACTTCACTATTTCTCAAAAGCATTTGGTCAACTCATCATATCAGCACACCTGCAACACCATAAAGATAGCTTGATGTACTCACAATATCTCTACAATATCTCAAATATACATGCACAACCTAAAACACTTGATTCCTTTCTCTGCAATATCTTGTACTGTGTTGAAACCAATGAAAACATCAATTACAACATCACCAAACTCCTTTGTAATTGCAATAATCTCCCCCTTTGTCATTGATGGAAACACATGATGTGAAAAACCATCACAGACAACAACAATTCCATTACTACATTCTCCTTTATTTTTTATATTAGACAACCTACACAACATTTCCTGCACTCTCTATACACTCTCTCCCTTTTTCTTTCACTATTTTTTAGATGAATTTCTCTCCACCTTTGACATCAATGGAAAAGAAAAAAATATCTAATCACTCCCCCTTAGGAGTGTACCCATACATCTCATACTGAAACAATGATGCTACCTAGTCTACCTAAGGAGTAGACCTAGTCATCAGTCCAGATAAATGAAGAATCTATAGATCCACTGGACTGATGCACCTCCATGTGCACCTAGTTTAAAGAAGGAGGGGCAGTAACCCCCAACTTCTCCCTGAGATACTCAAAATTATCCTTTAGAAGAGCCTTAGTAAATATGTTTTCAATTTTATCCTTTGTAGGCACATACTCTAGTCTAACTTCATTCTTTAGTACCTTCTCTCTTAGGAAATGATATTCGATAAATATATGTTTTGTCCTTGAATCCATTATCAGATTCTTTGAAATGTTTATAGCACTACTATTATCACAAAATATAGGGATAAGCTCATCACACATCACTCCTATGTCCTTCAAAGTTTCATTCATCCATAAAACCTGTGTGTAACAAGATGATGTAGCAATGTACTCAGCTTTTGCAGTGGATAAATAAACTAAATCATGTTTCTTGCTTAGCCATGAAACCAATCTTCCTCCAAGAAATAATGCACCACCACTTGTACTCTTTCGATCATCCACACAACCAACCCTATCTGCATCAGTGTAAGGACTCAAGGTGAAATTAGTATCCTTAGGATACCACAAGACAAAATCTAGAGTGCCTTAAAGATATCTGAATATTATTTTCATAGCTATAATATGTGCTTCTTTAGGCTCTTGAAATATGGTAACCAAACATACTACATGTATATCTGGTCTAGTAGTAGTAAGATACAACAATAAACCAATCATAGATCTATACATGCTCTGATCAACTTTAGGAGATTCATCATCTTTTCTTAGTTTGCATTTAGTCACCATAGGGGTACTAACTGGTTTGGACTCATCCATTCCAAACTTCTTCAACAACTCTTTGACATGCTTTGATTGTGAAATGAATATCCCTTTATCATTTTGATTCATTTGAAGTCAAAGGAAGAAATTCAACACACCAATCATAGATATTTCAAATTATTTTTGCATAGCTTTTGAAAATCTCTTGCACATACCTTAATTTCCTCCAAAGATGATATCATCAACATATACAACTACTATCAACATTTTGTTTCCTTCCACCTTGAAATAGAGATTATTGTCTGTGGAGCCCTTGCTAAACCTTTGATGTGTCGGATACCTATCCAATCTTGCATACCATGTTCTAGGAGCCTGTTTGAGTCTATACAATGCCTTCTTCAACTTATATACCATATCTGGTTTATCTAATAACTAAAATCCCTCTGGTTTTTCCATGTACACCTCTTCTTCCAATTCTCCATTTAGGAATATAGACTTGACATCCATCTAATATACCTTGAAATCTTTGTGTGTAGAGAATGCCAAAAACATCTGAATAGCCTGCATTCTTGCTACTAGGGAAAATGTCTTCTCAAAGTATATTCCTTCAACCTATGAATAACCTTTTCATAAAAGCCTTGCTTTGTTTCTTATAAATTCACCATTCTTATTCAACTTATTCCTAAACACCCACTCTGTACCAATTACATTCTTGTTTACAGGTCTAGGAACCAGTTCCCATGTCTGATTCTTCTCTATTTATTGCAACTCCTCCTTCATTGCACTAACCCAATTCTAATATTTGTATACTTCACACACAGACTTAGGTTCTACCTTTGAAAGTAAACATATATTTACCTCAGCTACCACGACTTTGCTACTTGTCTTTACACCTTCACTTTTATCTTCAATTATCTGTTCTTCAGGATGATTCTTTTGTACATACTTAGGAGTCTTAGGAGAAATTTCTAGAGCTTCTTCCTCTTCTTCAATATGTTCTTCTTCTTCCTTATTCTTTTCTGGTATTGGTCCATAGATAGGTTCATTTGGTTCAACTTCACTTATCTCAACTATTCTATGCATATCTTCATCAACTTTTACATTTGCAATTTCAACTATGTTCCTCAATCTTTTATTGAAGCATCTATAAGCTTTGCTACTAGTTGAGTATCCAAGGAAAATACCTTCATCACATCTTGCATCAAAATTTCCAAGGTTCTCATCATCTATTTTAATGTAACATTTTCTTCCAAACACCTTAAAGTACTTCACAGTAGGAATTTTACTAGTTCATAGCTCATAATGAATCTTTGTGTTGTTATCTTTGATCTGAACTCTATTAAGAATATAAAAAATAGTGTGGATAGCCTCTCTCCAGTATACATTAGGTACATTTTCCTCTTTCATCATAGTTCTTGCACCCTCTTGCATAGTTTGATTCTTTCACTCAACAAATCTATTCTACTAAGGAGTTCTAGGAGCAAAAAAATGTATTTTTATGCCATGCTCTTTAAAAAATGTATTAAAATCACTAGAAGTGAATTCTCCACCTCTATCAGACCTTAAACATTTGATTCTTAGGTTCACTTCATTCTCTAATCTTTCCTTGAACACTTTGAATCTATCCAGAGCTTGATCTTTCTCCCTAAGAAAAGTAACCCATGTCATTCTAGAATAATCATCAATAAGGAGCATGAAATGCATGTCACCATTAAGAATTCATTTTCTTGTGGGAGCAAAGAGGTTTGCATGAACCAATTCAAGCATTCCAGTAGTTGATTGATCTTTTCCTTTAAAACTACATCTTGTTTTTTTTCTCAACTGAAAAATTCTACAAATAGTATTGGTGATTTTAGGAAAATACCGGACAACCTCTCTTGAACTAATCCTGATAAAATTATCAAAGTTTACATGTCTCATCCTTTGGTTCCATAGCCAATTTTTATTAACTTGAGATACAAGGCACTAACCATCAACACCCTTAAGCTAATAAATGTTTCCATGTGTTCTTTTTCCTACAACAACCATAGTTATGGACCCTTTTTAGATCTCATAAGTATTATCTTGAAACACAAGTTTGAATCCTTTGCTAAACATTTTTCCAACACTCAAAATATTATGCCTTAAGCCCTTAACATAATAGACATCATTTGTGCCATGTTTTCCATCAAAACTAAATGTTCCTTTTCCAATAATGTTTTCTCTAGAATCATCTTCAAACATGACTAATCCATCATCATACTTTTTAAGTTTAGTAAACTTACTTTTTTTTCCAGTCATGCGATTTGAGCAGCTACTATCAATCACCCAATAGTCTTCATCTTGTCTAGCATCAAAGGCAGTAACCAGAGTACCTTTTATCTCTTCCTTCTTGTTCTCTGGACCACTTTCCCTTGGAAATATTTTAAAGTTAGTAGACACCAATTTATTCTCTAAGGCTAGAATAAAGAATTCATCATCATCACCTTCAAAATTAGATTCATCATCAAAAATTCCATGATATTCTCTAACATAGTACCATATCTTGAGTTTCTTATCATTTTTGTCATTATTGTCTCTGTTCTTGTGTATAGCTCTATTTGTACATATTGAAGCATAGTGACCAATATTTCCACAACTGAAACATTTAAGAGGTAACATACCTTTGTACTTACCGGTACCTTTCTTCAACTTTCTTGTATAATTTACTTCCAACTCATTTGAACTATCACCATCTGGATCGTCTTCTGTCTTAGTGGTTTTAAAGGCTGATTTGGTCTTCTCCTTTTCCTTTCCAAATTTCCTAATTTCAAATGCAGTCAAGGTGCCAAATAGCTATTCTTTAGTGAACTTATTAGGATCATACACTTCCTCAATAGTTGGAACCTTATCACTATAACTCTTTGATAGAGTCATCAAAATCTTCTCCATTACATCTTCATCTATTAGAGTGCCACCCTGATTTTTCATTTCATTCACTAAAATATAAACTCTCTAAAAATAGCTTACAAAATATTCACCTCATTCCATTTTCAATTTATCATATTTGCGCTTAGCTGTTAGCTTCTTTGACAATTTCACTTTGTCATCTCCTACATAGATATCTTCCAAAATTTTCCAAACTTCATAAGCAGTTCCCAAAGAAATAAATTTTGTCTATTTGGTCTTAGATAAAGCACTATAGATTGCATGCCTTGATTTTTAATTTTCCTCATAGATAGAAATCTCCTTTGTAGAAGAAGGACCACTTATTAGTGCATCATACTTTGTCTCAATAGCTTTCCAAGTCTTGTAACCAAGAGAGACTATGTAACCTCTCATTTGCACTTCCAATCATTGTAGTCAGATCCATCAAAGATAGGGATTGAAAATTTGTGTGCCATCAGATCTACCTCAAGTGGTTAAGCTCTTCTCCAAGGAACCAAAGCTCTATTACCAATTGTTGAAAGGAACAAGACAACTGAGAGGGGGGGTGAATTAGTTGTCACCAATCTTAACTCAAATGTCAAACAATTATCAACTTCAAATCTGCTTTATTCTATTAATAAGTATGAACATGAAATGCAAATAATAGAAAGCAATATCAACACAAGAAACACCAGATTTACGTGGAAAACTCAATAAGGGAAAAACCATGGTGAGGATTAAATCACAATATAAATTTTAAGTGTGGAATAAGTAAATAAGTAAAACAACTAAAAACACTTCTTAATGAAACATTATATCAAGATTTAACAACAATTAACTAATTTAAAGTATAGAAAACTTGTAGGCGTCTCATTGTTCCTTATCTCCAAAGATTTATTAAATCATAGAGGGCTCTCAGATTTGGTAAGTGTTGTGACTGTTAAAATGCTCATCAAGAGAATGGAGTGATGCTAAATGCAATGATCTACTTCTATATGGTGATTTCTAGATGATATTGATGATACTGTAATCTATGCTAACATGAAACCTGATGGATGGAAGCTATGGTAATCTACAATGTATCCATGATATTGATTCTATAAATGCTATGATTTGTAAGATGCTAAGATGCTATTGCTATGATTGATTGATTTCTATTCATGCAGAGTAGGTTTGCACAAAAGATGAGAGATTCTGGATCTTTTTCCTATTTTAGAAGGATGTATATAAAGATTTATAGTAGCACATTGTGACGAGGTAGCACAGCAAAGGCTTGGATTCAATCTGGAGAATTGAATGGTTAGAGATTGAGAATCTTGAATTGATTATGGGAATGGTTTCTCCCCATGAAAACATCACGCCAGATGATAGGAAGAATTAGAGGAATGAGATTGAGAGGATTGCCTACAAATTTTTCTCCAAAGCTTTCCCATGAATACCAGTTGAATTAAATTAGATATTTGATATCTAATTTGGTAGGTGAGTGAATAAAGGAAATTTCCCTTTATGCCTTTATTTGAATAATTTATGATTTTATTCAAATTAGTAAAAGGGGATAAATAATTTAATGAAAGTAAATATTAATATTTTAACAAATAAACAATTGTCACATTTTAGCATGACTTCTGCAACTCCCGATGCTACTCATGAATCTCATCCTTGCTGGTTTTGTTTCTTCCAATGGCTCTATTTCTTCCAATGATTGTTTGAATGGAACTAGCGATAGAAGAATGGTGTCGCCCCCTTGCACAAAGGATTGAGGTGTAGACTAAGCCCAGATTTTGAAAGCCACAACCGTTAGGGCATTTGATTTGAAGAAAAAATGTGCAGCAGAAAACCATTGGTTAGGGCATGGCTCAAACATAGACAAAGCCAGGGTTCCTTTCTTGGACCAGTGTGTGGATGCTGCAAATAATAGTGTCACATCAATGTGCACGCATTTCCCTATCTACCCCTCTTTCAAAATTTTGGAAGTTCATTTGGATCATTTGGGGCTGGACAGGGATGGTTTTTTGTCTGATCATGCTTTGATTTGTTGATTTACAAAGACCTAGCTGAAGCTTTGTGATCTCCACACTTGGGTTTTAGAAAATTGGAAGGAATACTTGGAAGGTGAAATTAGCGTTTATTCCTGTGCAAAGGGGTTCTTTATTTTAGAGTTTGATTCCTAGGAGGACAAGGAGTTGGTGTTGGAAAATGGTCCATGGGTCTATCAAGGTGATTTTTTGTGCATGAAACCTAGGTTCCCTAATTTTGATCCATGTACAAAAAATTTCTCCACTACATTTATGTGGGTAAAATTACTGTATCTTCACATTCAGTTTTGGGAACTAGATTGCTTGAGGGCTATTGGTAATAGCCTTGGAAAGAACCTCTATTCTTCTGAGGAAATGATCAATTATCAAAACTCTACATGTGCGCACATTTGTGTTGAAATGGATCTAGCCAATTGCCTCCCTGTTGAGATTTTTCTAAAGGTGGGTAATAGGTATAGGAGGCAACCAATCGATTACGAAAAAACTGTATTCAAGTGTAGGAAATGCTTCTCAATAGATCATGTCTCCTCCAAATGTAATTTGCAATGCAATATAGGGTACTCAATGTGCAAGCCGACATGGTATATAGGGGTTGAATCTCAACATTATATCATTCCACCCAATCTACCAAAGGATATCATGCATCACTTTGTGTCTCCAAAGGAAAGCTCCCCTCCCCCTCCTGAGGATCACACTTCTGTTTTGGCTGCAAAGGCTACAACTTCCACAAATTGTAAAGGTAGTGAAGCTTCCATGCTTTCAACTTCTCTTAATGCATTATCAAGTGATTTGGGGGGGGAAGATCCTCCTAGTAGTTGCAAAGAACGTCACTACAAAATCTTCTCAATGTGACAATGATTGGACTGAGGTCAAAAGAAGGAAACCTTTGGATGGGAAACACCATATGTTGCTTAGATCATCCACAAAAGGTGGTATTAGTGGGACTCAGTTTTAGTCTAAAATATGTAATCATGTTCACAAAGCAATAGAATGAGTGCTATCCTCACTGATAGAAATTTAACAAAAAAAAAAGAAAAAAGAAAATAATAATAATAACAATTCAATGAAACAAACTATAGAATTTGTTTATTAAATAAATATAGAAGTTGGGATATGATAATTAAGCAACAAAGTATTTAACCTTGTTTAATTAATTAAGATTGAATGATGTGATAATTAAATAACACAAATTATTGAAGTTGTATATTTAATTTAAATTGAAGAATAGGAGAATGAACTATAAATAAATATTTCTATTTATTTAATAGTAGAGGAATTTAATTATGATAATTAAATAAAACAAAGTGAAATTCGTTTATTTAATTAAGACGAAAATAATAGACTAAAGATTGAATAATTTAAGATGAACTATAAAAATAAATATTTCTATTTATTTAATAGTAGATGAAATAAAGGTTAATTGATCAAATAAATCATATTTAATTAATTATATTCACCATACCATTTTTAGGTGTATACATTTTGCCCGTCTTTGAAGTGATGTGTTTACACATTGCTTCAAAGAAAATTTTACTGCTGCTATTAGTATCGATGAAGATTTTTTAGTATGCCCCAGACTTGCCCCATACATTGATTTTCAAGTAATGATGTATATATGCCCCCTCAGGAGATAAATTGATGAATTTTTGATTTTTTTGAATTTTTTTGAATTTTTCATATTTTTTGATGATTTGATGATGATTCAATGATGATTTGATGGTAAAATAATTTATCTCCTGATAAAGAATGTAGAATATTTTGCTCTTGAATGAATTTGAATTAATCTCTCCTTAAAAAAAATTAATTAACCCCATAAAAATCCCACCAAAAATAACCTATAAAAGGTCAAAAAGGTGACTTTCAAACTCATTTGTTCATTTGATTTTGAAAATTTGAGAGAGAGCAATTTGTGCAATTTGGAGTAGGATGTCGATTCCCTACGATACTCACCATTTCGAGTGTGTGTGACGTCACCACCGCTTGACCTTCTATGGACCTTCGGTATGTACTCATTAACTCCCTTGGTTTGTGTGATTTCCTTATTTTTCATGCATTTTTTTGGATTTGAAAATTTAATTCTCTTTTAGCGCTTCTGCATGCTGCAGTAGTGCTTCTTCTTTCTGTTCTAGCACTTACAATGTTTTAATGCTTAGGTCAAATATTTTAGCGCTTAGGTAGGATGTTTTAGCACTTCCAATGTTTTGGTGTGTAGGATAGATAGTTTACCCCCTTTGCCTACTATTTTAGCACTTTCAGTAGATTAGTGCTTTGGATAAGAATTTTAGCACTTTTACCTTCTATTTTAGTGCTTTGACCGAATATTTTAGCACTTTCACTTGTTTAGTGCTTTGCATGGATTAAATAGCACTTTTGATGAAGTGGCACTTTGATCATCTGTTATGGCACTTTTGATGCTTTAGCGCTTTCAAACTTTGTTTTAGCACTTCTAAGTCAGATTGATCAAATTTGTCAAATTTGTCCTTGATTTTTCAATTTTTTATCATGTCAGCCGTTGGTTTGATATGATTGATGATCTTGATAGTGTAGATGATGTTCAACCTCATGATAGGTGAGGTCTAATGATTGATTTGATGATAATTATCCTCATGATAAGTGAGGAATAATTATAAGTTGATTGATTGACCTGATGATAGGCGAGGTTGATTTGATGTATTGACCTCATGATAGGTGAGGTTCAATGATGTTTGCTCATGAGATTTAATCAAAAGTCTCACCTAGAGCTGATTAGGTTTGATAGGATATTTGATGTTTTGATGATTTTTGATAAAAGAGTACTGACTTTGAATATTTCATGATGATAGGAGGTGTTGGAAAACCTCCAAATTAGAGAGAGATTTCCTCAAACATTTGAGTTGATACGAAAACTAGCGAAGCCTAAGACAACTATCATTACACGTTGTGGATTGTCTTCCTTACTTAATATGCCCCATATGAGGATTAATCGGGGTCTCTTGACAATATTAGCAGAGAGGTGGCATAATGAGCATAACACCTTCCACCTAGCTACTGGTGAGATCACAATCACCCAAGAGGATGTCTGGGGGATTCTACAAATTCTAGTTGTGGGGGATATTGTTGTTTATGAGTCATCAGAGCAGGGTGGTACCGATGCTCTTCAGAGGGTGTTTCAGGATGTCAGGATTGCTGGTATGTGGATCCTGTGGTGTGAGATGGTTGACACATATGCCACTTTTCCAACAGTACTTGTTGGATCATCAGAGGGTTCCTTTGTCCTGATCATAGGTCAAAGGGATTCTCTATTGGTTGAGGCCATGTGCTTGAGAGTATGGTCATGCACGGGACTAGATATGCTTGGGTCATGTGCATGCTTGCCCAAATTTATCATGATTTTCATTTAGTGGTGTACCTTGGAGGTCAGAGTTCATCAGCAAGAGTTACTTTACTTCAAGTGTGGGCATGGGAGCATATTGTTGTCACACAGCTAGTGACAGTGAGGCAACATCTTGCTAGGCAGCCTTATGTGCACAGATATGTAGGTCGACTTACTCAGTCTAGATTAGGTAAGCTAGATAATTGGCATAGAGTTGTTGATGATATGGAGATTGTTACTTGGTGTCCCTATTTGTATTGTGAACATTGGGATGATGATGATGTGTAGTTGCCATTCTTATGTCAGTATTTCATTTTGATTGAGCATACATGGTGGGTGTTGGAGAGATTTCTACTAAGACAAGTTGTTTGTCAGTACAACATCATTCAGGGTATTCCACAGGGTGTTGCCCACTATGCTCAGTGACAATTGGATTCTACAGATTGGGGGTTTGGGTTGTCATATGATTTAATAGTACATGATTTCTAGGCTTTATGACCACTTGTGTGGGAGATCTTACTAGATATTGTGGAGCCACCTGTGACAAAAAATTATGCAAAGCATCTGGTATTACATCCATTTCCATGCATTATGATTCCTTATGTGCTAGCACCATTAGCTATTGGGGAGGAGATTGTTTTTGCACACTGACACTGATGGAAGCAAGAGGAGATTTGTGGTGAGGAGGATGTTGGTGGTGAGAAGGATGTAGGTGGTGAGGAGGATATAGGTGGTGAGGAGGTGGAGAGCAATAGAAATGAGAGTGACGATAGTAGAGATAGTAGAGATGAGGAGAGCAATAGTGGTGATAGCAGTGGGGATAGTCTAGGTGGATCAGGTGTTGGTGGGTGAGGTCCTAGTTTAGAGGAGTGCATGATGTATACTATGCCTCATAAGAGGAAAGCAGTGGAAGATCCTTTAGAGCAGATGAGAATTGTGAGCCTTAAGGTGTAGTTAGAGACCATACAGGCTCAACTTGTTCAGGCTCAGGGTTCATTGTCACAGACTCAGGCTTAGATGTAGGCACACTCCCAGTCACATGCACATGATTTAGCATTAGTACAGGTGTAGTTGGTTGTAGCACAAACATAGATCACAACATTGACAGCTGAGAGGGACACTGTTAGATGGGTTGCAGAGTAGGTTCAAGGTTAGGCTAAGAGAGTGCATAGATTAGTAGATGGTACCACTTTAGCACATTACATGGCAGAGGTTGTCCATGTTGGTCAAGAGGTTGAGTAATATAGAGGGAAATATCATGATGTAGTTCCCTCCAAGTAGTGAGTTAGCTACACATAGTCTCATTCAGGCATGACTCATTCCCAGACTGTCAATGCGGGTGTGACTCAGCCTCTTCACAGAGACCCAAGAGATCCTAGTACATCTGGTGGTTGTGGAGGGACTAGCCCAGAGATTCCTGCACCATCAGGAGCTAGTACTACATAGTCTTTGTGATGTGATTTCTCTATTGTATTTTGAGTTGATGATGTACATTTCAATTATAGCCATTTTTTGATGATATATCTCTCTTCTTTTCAGACATCACTATATACTTAACATTTATGATGATTTTTTGAGATCTATATGATATACAATGGTTTTTATTGATCTATCATGTGTTGTATATGATTCTATGATGGATGCATTTACTTTCTATGTTCTATATGTCATGTGATGATCCTTTTATTATGATGTTATGGATGCAGTTTTATATTAATGATGATATGCTATGATTTATGTTCTATTTATGATGTGCATAATGATGATGTATGGATGCATGATGTATATGGATGAAATAAATGTATGATGATATGTATTTCGAAAGTATATGATAATGTTCCTTTTATGCATGATTATGGATATGATGTTCTAAATGATATATGATATGTGATGTAATACGTGCACTTTTATTCTTGTGTAAATGCAAATATATTATGCAATAAGTGGATGAAAATGGTGTATGATAATGGTATGTTGAATATATATGTGAATGAAAATGCACTTATATGATGTAATAAGTGGATGAAAATGGTTATGGTGTATGATATTTTTATGATATGTGATATGGAAATGTAATGAGATGATGTAATAAGTGGATAAAAATGATGTATGGTATATGCTATGTTGAATGGATTTATGATATGTAATATGATAAATGAATGTCTGATATGAAACTATAGAGATTTATTATTTTTTAGATTTTATTATGCAATTTTATGACATGTAATATGAGAAAACAATTTATTTATTTATTTTGATTCAGATGTATGAATGATGAAATGTTAATTAAATGCTTTCTAATGTATGCAATGACAATGATGATGCAACTACATGATAATGATGATGTTTTTGTAAATGTCAAGTATACTCAATCTATTGTGAGAAAAGATGATCATTAATTTGAATCCTTTATGATATTTTGTAACAAACACTCTATAGATGTAAAACTATTATGAATGCAATCTAATTTTATCATGCAAATCTACATGCAAATATTGGCATTCTAACAGTACTTTTGCTTTGTATCATCATAGTGCTTTTAAAATGTTGAAAGTTAGTACAAGCACCAATGGTATAATGTAGACCAATGATTACCTGAGTACTACTTGTTGGAGTTAAAATGACACTAAGAGGGGGGTGAACAGTGTCTTAAAAGATTTGACCAATTTTCAAAAATTCAAAAACATAGCCCATATTTGATCTCAATATTACTTTGAGTAATGCATTCATGAGTTGAATGTAATCATTCATACATAGAATTGAGAAAAGTAATAATCCCAATAGTGAAATGAAACAACAACAACACAGTAAAGCAGTGAGAACACAAAAGAACAAAGAGACACAAAAATTGTCGAGTGGAAAACCCTCTTGGGGTATAAAAACCACTCATGAAATGTCTTCCAGGCTTAATCTTTTAATCAACTATTCACAATGCCTTATAGGCTGATTTTTGAGCACCCACTCAAGGAGCACCAACCCCTCAAGTTATGATTTGAACAACAATAATAACTCAAAGAATTTCTCTATTTTCTCATCTAAAAAATACCTTAAAGATTCAATAATTGAATCCCTAAAATACAATATCTTTGCATCTTGTTATTCAGCTTTTATTGCATAGTTTATCCAGACATTTTCATACAACCAAGGAATGATAATCTCAGAATTACAACAACCGAACAGAAACATAGTTTTCTACTCCTATTTATACATATTTTTGATTTAAAAGCCAGATAAGTAACTGTCTTCAGAAGTAACAACTGAACAACCAACCTAAAAAGATTCAAACTGATGATAACAAAGTTGTTTATAATAGAAATCTTCAATTTTTACCTAGCAAGATTATTATTCGAGGTGAAATTATTTTGCCAATACATGAGCTATTTCACCTAGCTAAGAGTCATCCACAACAAATTTGAAACGTATGAGATTATTTCACTGTTTAAAAAGCACAACTGCCCACCACTATAAATCAAAACTTCTAATGCATGAAAAATAATACTCTATCAAGGCATAATTTGCCACATTAGAAACTATGATGCAGAAAGTAGTTAAAAATGGTGATTATAAACCAGTATGTGTAGCATGAAATGCATAAATACCAGACAGATCTACAACTCCCATGACTCCATCAACCACTGTCAAGCTTCCAGCCAGAAACACACCAAATAAAGCTTCCATATGCCATAGATAAAGCCGTTATAGCCAGCAACAACTGATACTTAAAATCTTATGATGGCACCCAGGCTAGGGTTTCATACCTAGCCAAAAAGAATAAACTCAAAAAAGTTTTCCCTAAGTAACTTTCTTTTCAATCGATGACTTTGTTGAAATGATCCTTTGTGTTTCGTTGTAACATTGTGATATCGGGGAAACATCATATCGAATACATTATGTCATGCCGAAGATCTTTGTCATTTCCAAGTCACCAAGACAATACATAGTCGGGGAGACACTATAGAGATTGCACTATGTTTCACCGATACTCCCATCCATCTCGTGTATTGTAGTGACAATACAAAATTGGTGAGACACTATGAAGTCACTAAGACCTCCCTCTAAATATCACAAACTCTTACCGATATGCATCCATCCACCACCGGTCAGTGTGACATTGCACATTCATTATGATTTCACACCAAAAGCAATATGTCTGGCCGAAGTGAATCTTTAATGCGTTGTACGGTAAGGCTTTCCCAAAGAACCCTTTGATGAAAACCCATGTCGGCAAGAAAAAACAACCTCGCTGAGATCACATTCTGATATCGCCAAGCTCTCGCCGATAGACTTCCACATGCATTAGTTTGTGACACATAACCCTTTTTGCCATCCCATTCAACCTCCGATCGGTGAGACAAAGTAATTTCGCTATGACCACATACTGATGGTATAACTTATGCCGATATGATCCTTTTCTATCACCAAAAAGAAAGAGAAGTTCTGCCGAAAGCAGCCTGAAAGTAAAAACCAATCGTCATGACATCAAAAATGTCTTGTCGATAGGCAACATAAACATTTCAAAATGGATCAGGGAGACCCTTCCATTCTCACACCAATATGTATAAGCCCGAATGAGAAACAACCAAAACCATTAGAAAAATGAGATGTCAGAACCAAGGTAAATGTAATGCCTTCAAAAATGTGAGTTCAAAGAATGTAATCAAATGGCTTGAAAACATGTGAAATACACCTGTGGTATGCAAAGAGAACCATCCTGACAAAGAAACCATTTGTCAAGCTCTATCAGTCAAAGAAGTAGCATACATAACATGAACCAGAAATCTCATCACAATGAATTTAAATCATAACAAATATCTTTCTGTAATAGCCAAGAGACATCAAAGAAGTTGCAAAATAAAGCATAAGGATCCAAACTGAGTCAAATTATCAAAAAGAACTAACTGAAATGGATTTTGTCATCAAGGACAAACTATAAACACAACAGAGATCCAAGAAACTCCCCCTTTGTCCTTGATGGAAAAACACAAATGACTCTCCCCCTTTTTGCCTCATTGACAAAGAATAGAAGAGAAGAATGTGCATTGCCATGAAACACAACTGAGAAGCCAACCAAATATATCATGAGCAATAGCTGCAAAAAGAGTAACAGTGCAACAAGCAAGATTGTAGGAGAGTTGTAAGTGAATCAAAACATATAACATGCTCCGCCTAAACCAATGCTTGTAAAAATCAGAGAAGTAAAGATTGAGAGATAACTCCCAATTGAAGTCTCAACCTTTCAAATAACTCTTTAGCTAAGGGCTTAGTAAAAATATCAACCACCTGATCTTGTGAGCCAACAAACTGTAAGCAGACTTCATTAGCCAAAACTTTTTCTCAAAGAAAGTGAAACTTGATAGCAATATGTTTAGTGCGAGAGTGCATAACATAATTTTTTGAAATATTTATCGCACTAGTGTTATCACAAAGAATGGAAATAGGTTTAGGAACTTCAATACCCATATCTGAGAGAGTTTGACTCATCCAAAGAACTTGAGTACAACATGAAGTGGCAGCAATGTATTCTGCTTTAGTAGTAGAAAGAGAAACATATACTTGTTTCTTGTTGTGCCATGCCACTAAACGATCACCAAGAAAGAATGCAGCACCATTGGTGCTTTTTCTATCATCCAAACAACCAGCCCAGTCAGGATCAGTATAAGCAATCAAAGAGAAATAATTGCTTCTAGGATACCAAAGACCATAATCAAGAGTGCCTTGAATATATTTAAAAATCCTTTAAACAACAGTGACATGGGATTCTTTAGGTGATGCCTGAAACCGTGCAACAATGCAAACTACTTGCATAATGTCAGGTCTAGAGGCGGTTAAATAGAAAAGACTGTCAATCATTGATCTATATTCAGTTTGATTTGTATCAGGAGAATCATCAACCTTAGTAAGTTTGCATCTAGTAATCATTGGAGTGCTAACTAGATGGCATTCATCCATCTAAAATTTCTTAAGCATCTCTTTAGCATACTTGGTTTGAGAAAGAAATATTCCATTCTCACATTGAGAGATTTGAAGACCCAAAAAGAAATTTAATTCTCCTAACATTGACATTTCAAACTCAGATTCCATTATCTGAGAGAACTTTTTACTCAAAGTAACATTATTGTAGCCAAAGATAGTGTCATCAACGTAAATTTCAACAACCAAAATATTAGAACCTTCAGTTTTAACATAAAGATTATTGTCTACACCTCCTCTAACAAAACCATTTGAAAGCAAATGACTATCTAGCCTAGAGTACCAAGCTCTAGGTGCTTGTTTTAAGCCATAGAGGGCCTTTTTCAATCTGTAAACATGATCAAGCTTATCTTTGCAAATAAATCCTTCAGCCTATTCAACATAGACCTCTTCATCTAAATAGCCATTTAAAAAAGCAGTTTTGACATCCATTTGATAAACAGTAATTTTTTTGTAAATAGAATAAGCCAAGAATATTTTGATAGATTCTATTCTAGCAACAGGTGCAAAGGTTTCACCAAAATCAATACCTTCTTGTTGAGCATAGCCTTTGCAGAAAAAACTTGCTTTATTGTGAATAACATTACCATTTTCATCAACCTTGTTTTTGTATATCCATTTGCCTCCAAGGACATTCTTGTCATCTGGTCTTGGGACTAACTCCCAAGTCTGATTTTTCTCAATCTGATCAATTTCTTCCTGCATAGAATTAATCCAACATGAATCTATGAGAGCTTCATTAAAATTTTTAGGCTCAAACTGAGTAACTAAACAAAAAGCAATTTGTGCCTTTTCATTAGATTCTACCGCCTTTCTTCTCGTTTGAACTCCTGCATTTTTATCCCCAATAATCTGATCTTTGGGGTGATATTTAGCTAGAGCTTTTGATGCAACCTTTTCAGGACTTGTTGTTTCATTTTTAGGGCTTGCTGAATCAGTATTAGGCTTTGTTGTTTCAGCTCCTTCTGAAATTATTTCTAGTTCAAGTTCTTCTTCCTCATTATCCTGCAAAGATTCAACATACAAATGTGGTCTTTCATCAAATTTTACATTAACAACTTCAACAATCTTATTAAGCCTTTTGTTAAGGCATTTATAAGCTTTTCTATGAGTTGAGTATCCCAAAAAGATACCCTCATCACTCTTTGATTGAAAGCTCCCAAGGTTATCATCATCTTTCTTGATAAAACACTTACTTCCAAAAATTTTAAAGTGTTTGACAGAAGCAGTTTTCCATACCAAAGTTCATAAGGAGTGTGTTTAGATTTCACCCTAAGTTGCACTCTATTCAAAATTTATACAACTATATGAATAGCTTCTTTCCAATACATATCAGACAACTTAGCTTCATCTAGCATGGTTCTAGCCATTTCTTTTACAGTTCTATTCTTACGTTCAACTACCCTATTTTGTTGAGGTGTTTTTGTTGCAGCATATTGTCTTTTAATGCCATGCTATTCACAGTAATCAATAAAATCTTGAGAATTGAACTCACCTCCTTTGTCAGATCACAAACATTTAAGCTTTAAATCAGATTCCTTCTCAACCAATTTATGAAAGATTTTAAACCTTTCAAATGCTTCTGATTTGTGCTTAAGAAATGTGACCCAAACCATTCAAGTATAATCATCCACAAACAACATAAAGCACTTTTCACCATTAATAGACCTTGTTCTGGTTTGTCCACATAAATCAGTATTCACAAGCTGTAAAGGTTTTGAAGCTGATTTTAGTCTGTTTACCACTCAAACATTCTTTCCACACAGAGTTTTCTGGCTTGCTAAGAACTGGTAGACCTCTAACATTCTGATTTTTACTGATTCTAACCAGATTTTCAAAGTTTATGTGTCCTAATATTTTATGCCATAACCAATTCTCTTCAATTTGGCCCAATAGACACATTCCTTGATTACTGTCATTGCTTGATGTGTCAAGAAGATTGTACACATTTCCTTTTTTCCTCCTTCCAGCTGCAATATCCTTTCCTAGCTTGTTCTTAATCTCACATCCCTGTGAAGTGAAAAGAACACGATAACCACTATCATAGATTTGACTAACACTTAGAAGATTGTGCTTGAGACCTTCCACATAGTACACATTATAGATAGGAGGGTCTTCATTCAGAAGAAGTGAACCTCTACCTTTAATTTGAATACCAGAGTTATCACCAAACTTAACATAACCACCTACATAATCTTCAAGATTTATAAACTTATCCTTGTCGCCAGTCATATGGTTGGAACATCCACTGTCCAGGACCCATAAGTCATTTTTCTTGGAATGAAAAGTAGTTTGAACCAACATAGTTTGTTCAATGTTGTTAATAGTCTTAGGTTTCCAAACCTTTTTAATTTTCTACTGTTTCGATTATAGATCAGTTCTGCATTGTTTGACAGAATGTCCCAAAGCATTTCATTTAAAACATCTAATTTGTCTAACAAAACGATAGTGTTGCCTAAGACCAAACCTGGGTATTCTAGGATTCATAAGCCTGCAAGTGCTCACCTTATGGCCAAATTTTTTGTAGAAAAAACAATAACCATAGAAGAAAGGATTGTATCTGTAAGATGATCTATTACCTTTCAAGGGCTGAACATGATTCTTACCAAAATCAGAGTGATTTGGACTTGAACCCTTGATTTTAGAAGAGGGGTTTTTTTTTGTATTATCAATTGAACATTCACCCTTTTCAAAACCAATACCGATTTTATCTTTATATAGCTTCTGCTTGCTGAGCATCTCATTGAGTTTTAAAGTGCTTTCATATTTCTCAATTTCCTTTCTAAGACAGACTACTTCTTGTTCCAGTTTTTGAATTTCTTGATCTTTGCAACTTACAGTCTCTCGAAGACAGTCTTTAGTTCTTTTAGCTTCTTCAAGTTGAGTTTTCAGAGAGACCATTTCTTGATTTGGTTTATGTTCTTGAGCAAGAACTTGTTTTTTGAGTTTTCTGACCTCTTGTAAAGCACATTTTAGCTCACTTTCAAGATCTACTTCACCTTCTTCAACATCAATAGTATTTGAATCATCTTGCTGAGTAATCTCAGCCATGAACAAGGTTTCATCTTCTTCTGCTGATGAATCTTCAGACTCAAAATTAGATTCATCCTTACTAAACATACTTTTCTTCTTTTTGAAATTGAAGTTTCATTTAGGTTTGAAGGCCTTCTTCTTAGGTTGTTTTTTAGTTGTCTCGTTGTCACATACTTGATCATCATAGGGACACTTTGTAGCAAAGTGAACTATTTTTCCATAGTTAAAACATTTAAAGGGAAGTTTTCCCTTATATTTTCCTGATCCCTTTTTAAGTCTTCTAGCAAAATGGGATTCTTTAGAATCAGACAACTCTGATTCACTGACTTCAACTTTTTCTTTCTTTTCAGTGTTAAAGGCTGTTTCTTTTCCTGTTGAATTTTTTTTGCTAGTTCTCATTTCATAGGCAGTAAGTGTTAGAAAACCAAGATCTGATTGCAAACCAAAATAGACCTTCCACAGAAGAGGAAAACGAAAAAGCAGAAGCTTTGCATAAAAACATGCAATTTGATATATTCGAAGTACAAAAATTACAAGAGATAATTTTCTTTATAAAAGCAAAGATGCAACAACATAATCTTATCTTGAGCAACAAGATAGGTCTATAAGATAAAGATAAGATCCTATAACCTAGGAATTAAATAATGCCTAAGTAAACTTATGCAAGCGTAATTAAATATTAATTACACTAACACCCCCCCATAAGTGCAACTTAGGGAGAAGCTAATTATTTAGCAAATATGAGTCCTGACAACAAGGCCTGATGAGGTATTCATGTAAAAATGTAAAGAGAGAGAAAAACCAATGGGAAAAACCCCCCTTTCAGAGAGATGAACTGCTGCGAAGAAGCACTGGAAGAACTCTGATGAAGCAACACTAGAACCCCAAATCCGGCAAGCAAGGAAAGATAGTTATGTTTGCAAAATACCAATCAGAATCACAAATGCAATAGCAGAACCGATGCCAAGGAACACTAAAAACTCACATACTGGATCAACTCTGGAATCTATTTGCAACAATAGATGAAAGGATGAAAGGACCCATAATGATGGCAAATCTGGAAGTTGTGTCTCTCAAAGCCAATGCTAAATGAAACTAAAACTGCCCATAGGATGAGTACCATCAAGATTTTGGAACATTCACCATAAAAACATGGCCTTCAAATGGGAAAGATCTAAACCAATGAGGATCAAGAACCATAAAATCCCACTGTGAAGTGTGAACCAAAGCAAACCAAAGATGTATCCAGCTAAGCAAGAAAGAAGCTAAAAGGTGACAACAGGAAACTAGACAAACTCATGCGAGTTGTCACCAATATGAAAGATGGATGCAAGAACCCCCCTTAATGGAAATTTATATCAGTTCGTTATTACAATACCCAATGATTGCATAAGGAGATAATGCAAAACTATAGAAACATAGGTGAAAATGCAAACCTAGCACACTAAACAAAAATGAATGGATGCATAAAATAAGTTACACATTTTCTAGAAATGACCTTAGATCTGCATAGAGGTTGAAACCAGCTTTCCAACACTACAAAAATCACGAAAATAGGATAAGCGAGTCACAAGATATGCGTCCCGGAGTGAAAACAGCAACATCTGACTTCCAAGGCTGAAAAAGACATCAAAAATGAAAAACTAGAAAATCAAACTACACCATTGCATAGAGCTCAGAAACAGATTTTCGACGATATCTCATTTGCAAAAAAACAACGCTGTATGTGAAATTTATGATCGTTTCCACGAAACTACTCCAAAAAGGTCTAATTTGGCCAATAAGGTTCCCTACAGCCTTCAGGGGCTAAAAATATTCGGCCCCTGGTCGGATGCAAGACTAGGGGTTGGCACGTTGGGACAAAGTTCAAAGCCCTCAGTCACTCATATGACAGGGGCTGGGGCTGGAGTGTCGGCAGGGTGCTAAACTGGGCCCTTGGTCGCCCAAGTGACCACGGCGGAGCCCGTGGGGGCTGATTGCGCAGGAGGTGGCACTTCAAAAAAGTCTGCCAGTGGCGGTGGCTGGTGGGAGGCCACCGGGTGGCAGATGGGTGGCGGCCTCCATTTATACTAGCTGCGCAAAAATATTGGCTGGTTTTTTTTTTTTTTTAATATTTTTTTTGAATTTTTCTCAAAAATCAAGCCTCGTAAACTGTGACTGGGGGCCGTACGACCCTTGGGAAAAAAATTTGCTTCTCCGGATGACAATGTCCAAATCAGAAAATTTTTATATGGAAATGGGGGTTTTTGGATGCTATGAATGCAACGGCAAGGTTCGTTTGGGCCCAAAGTGCTCCGAAAATCAAGCGACCCCCAGATCTATCAGAAAAATCATCGAGCTCGAAACCCTCACAGATTTGGCAAATGGTGATGAAAATCAATGAAATAAAAGCCATTTCTAAATTTTTCCAGTGCTCTAAATCCAATGGAAAACCCCGATCTGATCCAAGATGCTGCATAAATGTGCTCAAGGAATAAAACCCTCGAGGGACTCCGAATGAGCTCTGCAATGAAATCCTCCAAAAAAGTTGAGAAGGGGCTACAAATCATGGCTCTGATACCATGTTAGAAACCAAGAATCAGTTGCTAGACCAAAATACTTCCACAAGAGAGAGATAATGGTGAGAATTCTTGTTATATCAATATGCAAGATTGATTGATGATTGAATTGATTCAAATGTACAAGATGAGGCTTGCTTATAAAAGGCAAGCATGCACAACCCTAAACCTAACTTGAGCTACAAGATAGCTTAGTTAGATAAGGATAACAAAATACAACCTAGTACTTAAATGAAAGCCTAAGCAAACTTATGAAGATGTAATTAAATAGTTAATTACACCAACACCCCCCCATAAGTGCAACTTAGGGAGAAGATTATAATGCAAACTACTATGGGTCCCGGCAACTAGGCCATGTTAGGTACCCATTTACAGATGCAAATGAAATGTAGTCTCTCATAAAGCAGAGAAAAGGGGAGAACCCAGTGGGAAGAAAACCCCTCTCCAAAAGAGAGAAAACAAAAACAAGCATGACGAATGTAAACATGATGTATGGGGGTGTTAGTGTAATTAATATTTAATTACGCTTGCATAAGTTTACTTAGGCATTATTTAATTCCTAGGTTATAGGATCTTATCTTTATCTTATCGAGATATCTTGTTGCTCAAGATAACATTAGGTTGTTGCATCTTTTCTTTTATAAAGCAAATTATCTCTTGTAATTTTTGTACTTTGAATATATCAAATTGCATGTTTTTATGCAAAGTTTCTACTTTTTCGTTTTCCTCTTCTATGGATGGTCTATTTTGGTTTGCAATCAGATCTTGGTTTTCTAACATGGTATCAAAGCTTCTGGGGTTGTGGACTCCTTCTCGGATCTGAGGGTTTTATTGTTGGCATGAAATTTTTTTGCTGAGTGTAGATTGGGGTTTCAAGAACCTCGCAGTTGAGATCAGAAGATTCTGCAGATAGATTTTGATTGTAAATTCATCCATTTTAGGTAAAGTCATTTTTGAGGCAAATTTTTTTTTGCTGGAACAACATCCTCAGCTGTATGATTTTCTCATTTTCACAAAAAAATATTTCTGAAATATTTTCTGTGGTATTGTTATAATTTTTGGGGCAAAAATTGTTTTTATCGGGCAAAATATTTGTGGCAATATTCGGGGATTTATTTCAAATCTGGGAAAATATTTATTATTAAAGTCTGCAGACATTATTGGAGGCATTTTCGACAGAGTTATTGTAGATTGTTAGCTCACATTAGTACATCAGCATCAGATCTGCATCTTGTGCAGAATATTCCGCAGTCTTTAACAACGGTCACATCATTCCTATTGGTCCGTCCGTGAGTACTACCATTGGCAATCTCATCGGCAGTCATTGCAGCCGGTCCATGCTTGGTCGGTGTATAGTTTCATTGGCTATCAAAGGGTGTATGAGTAGTGCTTTGTCGGCTATTAGATCCACTTGCATCACTCGCTATCCAAGTCTCCGGCGGTACACACATCCATCGAAGGTCTCATCCTTGGCGGTCTTCTCATAGTTGACTTCATTGCCCGGTGGGTATTTTTCCACGTACTGGCCATTCCCATCAGCGGGTACCTTCCATTGTTGTTGGCATACGCAGATTTCATCACCCATAGGTATAGACCATCAATCCTTGGTACCTTCATCTGGCATTGGCGGTACATCTCTCGACATTCATTGAATCCATCGGCCTGGTTTAGCCAGTCTGTAGTCAAATAAAGGGTACGAGATTTTTTCATGATGTCGGCGGTCATCCTTCTCTATCGGCATTAGTCACCTCACTATCATTGTTTGTTGTCAAATGACCTAAGCCATGGGTACTACAGTCATTATTTGGCCTATCTTCATCACCGTCGGCGGTGAAGGTACCTTGGTTTGGCCTTTATAGCCGATCCGTTCGATGGTACCAGTACTTGATCTCTGTAGTCCTTTGACCTATCGAAGGGTACAAGTTGTTTTTTTCTATAGGCTTTAATATTATAAAGGATTTGTTTTAAAATATGGTCGTTGGTCTTTGGATTTGTTGGCTATATTAAAATATTCAAACTCTGCCTTACACATTGCATAAATACCGATGGGGTTTGTGTAAAGATTTTATGTGAGGCAATTTTATTTTGCAACTTGTTAACCCTTGATCATATGAATGCTCGGGTGCTTTATTTTTGCATTGGTTTAGCCTTTCAGTGCTGTGTATTTGCCCCCCATAGTGCCTTTTATAGGCCTTTTTTTCATTTTATCATAACTTTTGCATACGAAGGCCATTTTTTAGAAATGAGATATCATCGGAAAGCTAGAAGAGTCAAATTTTCAGTGGTGCAGATATTTTGTAGGTATTTTGCATTTTTGTGCCATATTTTCCAGGTTGAATACAGATCTCCCTTTTGGCTTTTGAAGCTCATATGTTTGTAAATGGATTACTTAATTACTTTGGAGAAAGGGAACTATAGGCAATGGAGTAATTTAATACTCACTCATCTTGGTGAGAGGAATCTATTGTCCTATTTGTTTGATAAAGTTCCTCATCCTAGCACAGCTGTTGAGTATTGCATTTGGAAAGGCTTTAGGGCTAGAGTCTTTAGAGTTATTTTTGAAAATATAAATGATGAATTTTTGGAGACACTTATTCACTTCGAATGTCCTCATGCTCTTTGGACTCACATTAGAGAGGTGTATGAAGACCATGATTCTTCTCCATCTCTTGAAGCTCCTCTTTCCAACTCACATGTGCTTGTTCATTCTTTAGAGTTGATAACCCATGCTTGTGATCCTTTGGACGCGATTGCAGATGCTTCAGAGGTTCCAGATTCTTCATCTTATGTTGATGAGTCATTTAGTACTACCATTGATTCATTGAAATAGGTATCTGATAGTCTTCCTGATTGGGATTCCTATTTGAAAAACATTGCTTCTTTGTTTGTGGAGTCTCACATTTCAGATTTGGAGGACCAATTTGAGGGTCTATCTCTTCTATTTGATGATAGTCATGGATCCACTATTATCACTTCATGTTTTTCTATGGAGTTTGTTCAAGATTAGTTTCCACTTGTTCTTGGTTTGTCACAGTTTGTTGTGATTGGGAATGTACCTGATTGGATTGTGGCACCATCTTCATCATCCAAGAACTTGGCAACACATGAGCAGATATCAGAGACACAATCTTCATACATATGGATTCCTCTTCCTACTTCCTATCTAGAATGGGAATCATTCGTGTAGTTGAACTTGGTGTATCTTCTTCCTAAGGGGAGAAACATTGTTTGTAGGCATTGGATTTTGTTTTATCTTCAGACATTAACCATACTTGCAAGAGATCATACATCTTGGGGGGGTCATTTATTGTATATTCATGATGGATGTAGTCCTTGGGGGTTATCATTGAGTCCTCCATACATCATGTTTACATTCGTCATGCTTGTTTTTGTTTTCTCTCTTTTGGAGAGGGGTTTTCTTCCCACTGGGTTTTCCCCTTTTCTCTGCTTTATCAGAGACTGCATTTCATTTGCATCTGTAAATGGGTACCTAACATGGCCTAGTTGTTGGGACCCATAGTAGTTTGCATTATAATCTTCTCCCTAAGTTGCACTTATGGGGGGGTGTTGGTGTAATTAACTATTTAATTACATCTTCATAAGTTTACTTAGGATTTCATTTAAGTGCTAGGTTGTATTTTGTTATCCTTATCTAATTGAGCTATCTTGTAGCTCAGGTTAGGTTTAGGGTTGTGCATGCTTGCATTTTATAAGCAAGCCTCATCTTGTACATTTGAATCAATTCAATCATGAATCAATCTTCAATATTGATATAGCAAGCATTCTCGCCATTATCTCTCTCTTGTGGAAGTATTTTGGTCTAGCAACTGATTCCTGGTTTCTAACAGTAAGTATTCCTTGCAGGTTGTCTAAGGTAAGCTGATCAAAGTGTTTCTTTTCTTCTAGGGCTGAAACCTTAGATTCAAATTTGGATGGTAAGGTTCTAACAACCTTTGTGACCACATCAAATTCATTAACCTCTTAACCTAGACCTTTCATTGCATTGTCAACTTCATCAACTCTTAGGAAATATTCAGCCACTTTTTCATCATCCTTCATTTTCAACTCCTCAAACTAATGTTTGAGTGTAATGATTTTTGACAGTTTGACTTTCTCATTCCCTTGATATATAGTTTCAAGTTTTTCCCAGATATCATGAGCAGATTTGCAATGCATGACTTTAATGAACACATCTTTAGTTAACCCACACAAGATGGCATGCTTAGCTATGGCATTTATTTTATACCTCTTTTTTTTAGTAGGATTAGTGGGAATAGAGGCTAGTACATTGTAAGAATTTATAACAATGCTCCAAAAATCAACATCAAAAGAAATAAGAAAAGCTTCCATTCTGATTTTCTAGAACACATAATCTATTCCATCAAATAATGGAGCTCTGGTTACAGAGGCACCGTCTTGAGAATGTGCCATTAAAAAAAACTCCAAGACCAAGATCAATCCAAGGTGATTGAAACCTATCAGAGGACCCTACGATATGATACCAATTTATGGAGTTAAAATGACACTAAGAGGGAGGGGGGTGAATCAGTGTCTTAACAGATTTGACCAATTTTCAAAAATTCAAAAACATAGCCTAGATTTGATCTCAATATTACCCTGATTAATGCATTCATGAGTTGAATGTAATCATTCATAAACAAAATTGAGAAAAGAAATAATCCCAATAGTGAAATGAAACAACAACAATGTAGTAAAGTAGTGAGAATACAAAAGAACAAAGAGACGCAAAAATTCCCTAGTGGAAAACCCTCCTGGGGTATAAAAACCACTCCTGAAATGCCTTCCAAGCTTAATCTTTTAATCAACTATTCACAATGCCTTATAGGCTAATTTTTGAGCACCCACTCAAGGAGAACCAACCCCTCATTTAGAGATATCTATCTCAAGGAGCACCAACCCCTCAAATTATGATTTGAACAACAATAATAACTTAGAGGATTTCTCTATTTTCAGTTAAGCACATGTTTCTTTGTTTTCTCATCTACAAAATACCTTAAAGATTCAATAATTGAATCCCTAAAATACTATATAGAGAAGAAATTTACAATATATCTGCATCTTGTTATTTAGATTTTACTGCAAAGTTTAGCCATACATTTTCATACAGCCAAGGAATGATAATCTCAGAATTACGACAACTGAACAAAAACATAGTTTTCTACTCCTATTTATACATCTTTTTGATTTAAAAGCCAGATAAGTAACTGTCTTTAGAAGTAACAACTAAACAGCCAACCTGAAAAGATTCAGATTGATGATAACAAAGCTGTTTATAATAGAAATCTTCAACTTGTACCTAGCAAGATTATTAGTCGACGTGAAATTATTTTGCCAATACATGAGCTGTTTCACCTAGCTAAGAGCCATCCACAACAAATTTGAAACGTATGAGATCATTTTACTATTTAAAAAGCACAACTGCCCACCACTATAAATCAAAACTTCTGATGCATGAAAAAAAATACTCTGTTAAGGCATCATTTTCCACATTAGAAACTACGATGCAGAAAGCAGTTAAAAATGGTGATTATAAACTAGTATGTGCAGCATGAAATGCATAAATACCAGACAGATCTACAACTCCCATGGCTCCATCAACCACTGTCAAGCTTCCAGCCAGAAATGCACCAAATAAAGCTTCCATATGCCACAGATAAAGCCATTATAGCCAGCAACAACTGATACTTAAACTCTTATGATGGTGGCCAGGCTAGGGTTTCATACCCAGCCAAAAAGAATAAACTCAAATTTTTTTTCCCTAAGTAACTTTCTTTTCAATCGATGACTTTGTTGAAATGATCCTTTGTGTTTCATTGTAACATTGTGATATTAGGGAAACATCATCTCGAATACATTATGTCATGTCGAAGATCATTGTCATTTCCAAGTCGCCAAGACAATACATAGTCAAGGAGACACTATAGAGATTGCACTATGTTTCACCGATACTCCCATCCATCTCGTGTATCGCAATGACAAGAAAAAATATGTGAGACACTACGGAGTCGCTAATACCTCCCTCTGAATATCACAAACTCTTACCGATATGCATCCATCCACCATCGGTCGGTGTGACATTGCACATTCGTTATGATTTCACACCAAAAGCAATATGTCTGGCTGAAGTGAATCTTTAATGTGTTGTACAGCAAGGCTTTCACGGAGAATCCTTTGATGAAACCCTATGTCGGCAAGACAGAACAACCTTGCTAAGATCACATTCCAATATCACCAAGCTCTCGCCGATAGACTTCCACATGCATTAGTCGGTGAGACATAACCCTTTTCGCTATGACCCTTCACTGAAGCCTTAAACTCTTGCCGATATGTTCCCATTCAACCTCTGATTAGTGAGACAAAGCAATTTCACTGTGACCACATACCGATGGTATAACTTATGCCGATATGATTCTTTTCTGTCACCAAAACAAAAGAGAAGTCCTTCCAAAAGCAGTCTGAAAGTAAAAATCAATCGTCATGACATCAAAAATGTCTTGCTGATAGACAACATAGACATTTCAAAATGGATTGGGGAGACCCTGCCATTCTCACATTGATATGTATAAGCCCAAATGAGAAACAACCAAAACCATTAGACAAATGTGATGTCAGAACCAAGGTAAATGTAATGCCTTCAAAAATGTGAGTTCAAAGAATGTAATCAAATGGCTTGAAAACATGTGAAATACACTTGTTGTATGCAAAGAGAACCATCTTGACAAAGAAACCATCTGTCAAGCTTTGTCAGTCAAAGAAGTAGCATACATAACATGAACCAGAAATCTCATCACCATGAATTTGAATAATAACAAATATCTTTCTATAATAGCCAAGAGACATCAAAGAAGTGCCAAAATAGAGCATAAGGATCCAAACTGAGATGGATTATCAAAGAGAACTAACTGAAAGGGATTTTGTCATCAAGGACAAACTATAAACACAACAGAGATCCAACACTACTTCCATGATTTTTTGATATTGCAAGTGAGCACAAGCATCTAGGTATAATTAAACTAAGATGACCTGAGCATTTCTTATGTAAACAAACAAGAATTAACCACTTTCCTATGTGAATTGGAATTTCATCCATGATACTTTGTAGAGCACTTCCTGGACAATTCACACAGTAATTATGATTAATTCACAAACAATAGATAAGAAAAATACCATTCTTCTTCCTAGCTTCTCTAGTTCAATACATCATCGAGTTGGTCCAAATAAATGATAATAATGATCAAAGTACAACATATCTAACCTTTGCTTAAAGTATTTCTACCATTATCCAGATTAGATCATCCATCCTGATTTTATGATGTTTTTGTGATTTTCGAGATTTTTGACCAAAGATCTAACCTAAAGACCTATCCTAGGGGCCTCAGGGGCTGATCAAAGATTAGCCTTGCCTATGTTATACACACAAAGACCACGTGGTTCGACTGGCATAGACTCATGTTTTTGGCTTTTTGAAACTAAATTTTAGACCTATTTTTTGGATTTTTGTTGTGATATGGATGTCTAATGTGTTCTTGATGGTGATTGATGTTTCATGTTGGGTTGTGTTTCAATCATTGTTTTTGTTGCGTTTATCTTTTTGTTGTTTGTCCATTTGGTTAGGCTTGAGATTTATTGCCCCCAGTGAGGTTGAAATGTTGCCCCCAAGATAGGGTGAGACATGACCATTCGTAATGATATGATAATGGATGTAAAAATGATGGTGAAAATAATGACCATGACATGCATCCAATAGATGGAAAAGCTAGTTAAATCACAAATAGCACCCATTTCCAAGTTTTCATATGTTTTTATTGCACTTTTTTCAATCTTTTTGATTTTTTGTATTTTTGTATTTTTGTATTTTTTTGTATTTTTTGTATTTTTTCATTTTTTGTATTTTCTTGTCACCAAAATGCCTATTTTCTAGGTTTTCATCAAGGTAACCATTTTCACAAACTATTACGTGCACTAGGTGATTCAAGCATAGAATTTTCTAACTATTGATTGGTTCATCGAACAGATCCCCTTTAGGTGTAGACAATTGATATGTTCCTGATCCATAAAATGATATGATGACAAAGGGACCTAGCCAATTAGGTTCAAACTTCCCTTTCTTTTCTCTGTCCTGTTGATTTCTAGGGTTTTCCTTTAGGACCAAGTCACCAACCTGAAAGACTCTAGGTTTTACCCTGTAATTGTAGCTCCTAGACATTCTCTACTGGTATGCTTTCAAATGATTGAAAACTTGTTGACGGTGTTCATCTAGTAATTCTAGTTCTTGTAGTCTAGAGATTCTATAATCCTCATCTATAATGATACCCTTCAGTGAGACACTTGATGTGATGGTATTTCTACCTCAATAGGTAGGAGGCCTCTGATCCATATAGTAAGGCATATGGTGTAGGTCTTGTTGGTGTTCTGATGTTGGTTCTATAGGCCCATAATGTGGGATTTAGCTAAACATTCCAATCACGTCCAACATCATTAACCATTTTCTTTAGTACTTTTAGAATTGTCTTGTTTGAGGCCTCTGCTTGACCATTTCCCTAAGGATAGTACGGTGTTGAGAAATGATGTTGGATATGAAATTTTTCACACAATTCCTTGATGTCCTGATTCTTAAATGGTCTTTCATTGTCTGTAACAATGGACTGAGGTATGCCATACCGAAAAATTATGCAATTTAGTATGAAAGATGAGATCTGCTTTCCAGTGATTTTTGTTAAAGGAACCACTTCTATCCATTTTGTAAAGTATTTCATTTATGTGATTATGAACTTGTGTCCATTGGATGAAGATGGGTTTATCTTTCCTACTAGGTCCATTCCCCTCTGACAAAAGGGCCATGTTGATGTAAATGGGTGTAATTCTTATGCTGGCCCATGGATTAGATTACCATGGATCTGACATTTCTGACATTTCTTAACAAATTGATAAGACTCCTTTTCCATGTTCATCCAGTAATACCCCAATCAGAGGAGTTTCTTTGCTAGGGTTGGTCCACTTGAATGATTTCCAAAAATACCTTCATGAACCTCACATAAGGATGTTTTAGCTTTGTTGTGTTCTATACATCAAAGAAGAGTACCATCTAGACCTTGATGGTAAAGGTTATCAACAATCAATGTATGTCGAGTAGATTAGCAGATGAAGTTATGCTTTTGGTTTCTAGAAAGATCAGCAGGAAGGATATTATCCTTGAGGTAAGTAGAGATCTCTCCATATAGTGAGTTTTGAACATCGGCTATTTGACATATGGTCTGTGATTCAGGATTATCATAAGCAGGGTTAGATACTTGTTCTACCATAAACTCATAACAACCTTGATTTTCTGGTAATTGCAAGAGGGAAGCAATTGTATCCATAACATCCATAGCTTTGTTCTTTGCATTTGGTATCTATTTGAACTTGATCTCCAAAAAGTACTTTTCAAGATCATCTATCATTTTCTTATATGGCATGAGTTTTTCATCCTTTGTCTGATACTCGTCATTTACTTGATAAATGACAAGCTGTGAGTCCCCATACACTTGTATTTCTGTGATGTTCCACTCAATAGCCACTTTGATGCTGATAATCAATGCCTCATACTCAACCACATTATTGGTACATGGAAACAATAGTCTATAGGACCTTGGGATGGTGTGTCCCTGAGGTGTAACAAATAGAATTCCTACACTAGACCCTCTTTGTGTGTATGATCCATCAAAATAAAGTATCCATTGTTGTGTGGTAATATTGAGAATGTCTACATCCAGAAATTCATTGTTCATTGGATGATTATTCTATAACGGAGCTTCAACTAATTGATCAGCTATCACCTGTCCTTTGATGGCTTTTCGGTCTACATATTGGATATGAAACTCGCTTAAGATCATGACCCATTTTGGTAGTATCCTTGTTAGAGCTGCTTTACTAAGTAGATATTTTAATGGGTCTATTTTTGTGATGAGTCTGACTGTATGAGTCAACATGTAGTGCTGCAATTGCTAGGTTGCAAATACCACTGCCAAACAAGCTTTTTCTATGAATGTGTAATTTATTTCATAACCATTGAGAGTCCTGCTGATGTACTAAATAGCTTGTTCCTTTCCCTCAGAATCTTCTTGTGCTAAGAGAGCTCCTAAAGAAATGTTAGTTGTTGCAATATATACTAACAAAGGTCTCTATGTTGCAGATGGCATGAGTATTGGAGGTGACATCAAAGATTGTTTTATTTGGTTAAAAGTTGTTTTGCATTCATGATCCCACTTTAATGAGACATTCTTATGAATTAGATGATTGAATGGGTGGCTTTTTTCTGCCAATTGTGAGATAAATCTCCTAATGGATTGTAGCTTGCCTTGTAGAGGCCGAAATTGACTGATATTTTTAGGCAGTGACATCTCCATTATTGCTTTGACCTTAGCTATATCCACTTTTATTCCTTTTTTTGACATTATGTATCTAAGGAGTTTTGCTAATGTTACCCCAAACACACATTTCTTAGGGTTCAATCTGACACTGAACTTTTCTAGTCTAATAAAGATTTTGCTTAGAATCTCTAGATGTCCTCTAGTGTATGATTTTGCTAAGATTTCATCCACATAATATTCCATGAAGTATGCATCATGTCATGAAAAATAGTGGTCATTTCCTATTGATATGTTGCACCCGCATTTTTCAACCCAAAAGGCATGGCATTCCAACAGAATGTAACCCAAGGACAAGTGGATGTTGTCTTTTCCTGATCTTCAAGTGCTATATTTATTTTGTTGTACCCTGAGAAACCATCTATTAATGACATGGCATGGCCAACCATTAGATCCACAATGATGTCAATGCTTGGTAGAGGAAAATCATCTTTTGGGTACACCTTATTTAGATCTCTAAAATATGTGCATATCCTGATGCTATTATCTGGTTTAGATATAGGCACAATATTTGAGATCCACTCAACATAATCAATAGACCTAATAAATATTGCATCCAACAACTTCTTCAGCTCTCCTTTTACCATTAAGGAGATGTGGGGATGCATTTTTCTCAAATTTTTCTTGAATGGTTTGATTCTAGTTGGTAGAGACATATGATGCATCAGGAGATCTGGATCTAATCCTGGCATGTCAGAATAAGACCAAGAAAAATTGATATGTCGCTCTTCAAAGAATTTGGTAAATTTAGGTTTCTCTTGTTATGTCATAGACACTGCCAGATGTAGAATCTTTGCTAAAGATTTATGGATTGTGTTGGTTCCACTAGGACTGGTGATCTGTAATGGTAATGCTCTAGAAGGGTGTCAAATCTCCCATATTTTAGTGCCTCAGAAATTTTTTCACTGTTAGATATGTTTATTTTTTCTATTTCCAAATCTAATGGTGCCACGGAATGGTTTTCACCATTAGATCTATTTTTTTTGTTGTCATTTTTACAACTAGAAGATTTTGCACCCTCCCAATTTGAAGTTTTGTTATGAGTGTTATGGGTAGAACTTGTATCAAGTTCATTAGTGCAAAGAAAATTTATGATGGCATCATCATTTGAAAAGACTGGTATGTGAATAGGTTTGGTGGGTTCCCAATCAATAAGTTCAGGATGCCTCAAAGGTAGTAAGTCATCAGGATGAGTAAGGTCAATGGTTGTGAGTGTTCCAATAGCTAGGTGGTCAAAGCTGTCAGTGGGAAGGTCGAGGTCTATGATATTACCCTCCTCCGAGTTGTCTAGTTCACTCGATGTTTGTTCCTCCTCACTCGAGTCATCGATATTTGGTGATCCTAATACAAGTGGTCTTGTTCTTGAACTTTTTCCTTCCTCTCGTACAGGTGTATATGCTTTGATGACACAATTTGTTTGTTAGTGTATGATTTTGCAGATAAATGATCCCATTCATACTCATTTGCAGAATCCTTTCTACCACTTTTTGAGTTACTTCTTTTGATTCTCCTGTATACCCTAATCATGTTTTGTCCTTAGGCTAAAGTGTTAGAGGTTGAATAGGTTCTATAATACTATCTTTTCTCTTGCTAATTGGTCCTTGCCCTTCATAACCCATATTTTCTTAGATAGGCTTTCCTTTTCCATATTGATATGTCTGTATGTTGATATTTGCTAATGTTGAGGCTTCTTTATCTTTATATAGCAAATTAAGAATGGCTTTGCCTTATGATTCATCTTCTAGGGTACCTGCTTTTACAAACCTTTTTCCCAAAACCATGACAGGTTGTGATGATCATTGTGTATTTGTTTTGGGTTGTCCATATGATTTTGGGGATGGTAGTAAATGTGAAAGACACAAAGATTGCTCAAGGGAATATTCTCCCAAGCCATTGTCCTTTAACAGGATCTTGTCTGTAAATTGTTATGATAGAGTGTTCAAGGGTCCTTCATTATTTGATATAGTTGAGTCAACAACAGTTGTTTCCTTTGCTTGGTCCTTCTTCTTAACCTATTTGGATATAAAATTGAGTTTCTTTTCACCACTGGATGAAGCAGATGTGCTAGCTTCTCTATTATGGGGTATCAAAGTGTCTTGATTTGCCTTAATCATGTTACAAGTCTAAGGATTATTGCTGTCTGCTGAAATTGTGACCTCTTGTCCATTGACATGAAATTTCATACATTGATGATATGTCGAAGGTACCACTTGCATTTCATGTATCCATGGACATCCCGAGAGTATGTTATATTTTAGCTCCTTGTTTAACACTTGGCAAACAATATTTTTGAAAATCAGTCTCACTTGAATTGGTAGTACAATGAGCCCCTTGGAAGATCTTTCCACTTCATCATATGCTTTTATTGTTAGCTTTCTTTTGGCATCAATGGCATTGTTAGAATAGCCTAGTGCACAAATTAGTTTTAAAGTACAAATATTTAATCCAACTCCACCTTAAGACACACTTGGCACAGTGTTTATGGATTAGAACCTCTCTATGAAAGGCCGCATTTGTGTGGGTGATTTAGTGACACATCATCTTGTTCGGAGAACGATAGACAATGAGGTGTGGTCAAATGTCCCACCATAGCTTGAAATTGACAGACATCCAAATTATTGAGTACCGTAGTGGCTACCAACACCTATTGTAGAACCTCTATATGTGATGGTGAAATTTTAAGAAGTTCCAGTATGGATATCTGTGTGGGTATCTTTGGTAGTTGATCCATAATGTTGTATTGATGTGATGGGGGAGTAGTGATTTTAGGTGAAAATCCTTTCAGTATCACTTTGGACTACCCCCTGGTTGTTGCATTGATTGGTTGATAGTCTTGTGTTTCCCTAATTTTTATGACATTGATTTGGTTGTTGGATGTATTTATGTTTGAAATCACATTTAGGGATACCGTGTCATTGATGCTTATGGTATTTGTTTGATTATGAATGACATTATTTTTCTCAACTTCAGAAATGAAAAGAATAGTGGTGTCATAGATATAGTTTACACTTTTTCCTTTATTGTTTGAAGAAGATTCTCCTTTTTCATAGTTGGCTAAAGGATTTGTAAACACACTGTGATCATTTTTTTTTTTATGTCCTTCAAAAAACACCTTCTTTGCTTCAATCAGGTCTTATATCAGGTGTTTTAATTGCATACAGTAATTTTTTTTATGTCCTTTATTTTTATGAAAGTTGCAATAGTCAGCATCATTCCACCAAGATGGTTTCACTTTTGAATCCCAATTTTGTGCTTCTAGTAGAGTAATCAATCTATTTGCAATAATCTCTCTCATTGTTGATTCCAAATTTTGTCCTAATGGTGTAAATATCTGTCGATTGGATTGTCTTTGATATGTTGGTGGCCAAGATTCTACATTATTTGGGTTATTGTTTTGAGTAGTACCTTGATTGTTGTTCTTGTTTTCATTCTGATTTGTTTTCACAGGTGTTGCTATCAAATTGAATATTGGTTTTGTATTTTGTGTGCTAGTTGTAGCATCATTGTTTCCAGTAGTTCTATTTTTCTACCAAAATTTAGGCTTTTCATTGTTTCCATAGTGATTTGAGGAATTTTCCTTGTTTGATGTGTCATTGTAATGTTTAATCACTCCTCTTTTGACTAAGGCTTCTTCAATTTTAAGCCCTTTCTCAATCATCTTTTCAAATGTTGGAGGACATTGCATTTTTAGTCTATAACTCATGTCATCATTTAAGTTGTCGATAAATAATTCGATCTTTTCCTCTTTAGGTATAGATCAAGGATATCTAGCGAACAACTTTTGTGAACATTGTAAGAATGATAGGAATGTCTCTCCCTTCTTTTGTTTCATGTTGTACAAATCTTTTATGGTTACACGATGTTGAATGTTGAAGGAGAACTGTGTGATAAATCTGATGACCAGTTCTTCAAAGGATAGAATCCCCAGTTGTAATTTGGAGAACCATTCCATATAGTGTGCTCCTAAACTCCTAGGAAATAACCTCATTAGGTAAGTATCTTCTTGTACAAACTTGAGGCTCATTGTTCTGAATTCCCTCACATGGTCAATCAGATCCATTTTTCCATTGTACTTGTCATATTTGGGGAACTCACAATGCCTAGGGAAGGGTATCATGTCAGCACTCAAATGAAATGGATAAGTACAAATGTTCTATAATGAATACCTCTTTGTTGTTCCCTTTTACATATCTTGAATTTTTTGTTGTAAAGTTTGCATTTGAGTGGTTAGACCAACCACTTGATTTGTGTCTTTGTGTTGTTTCGTTTAATCGATTGATGTCAAAATCTTTCAAAAGTTTTGCACCTAATTCTTCTAACATCAAGAGGTATTTTTCCATATCTTGTTCCAAGACCTTTTCCATGAATTTATGGAAATTTGTATCTTGTTGGGCCGTTTGTATATCCTCTTGGATTATCTCATTGGGATAATTTTGATGAAATCGAGAAAAGGGGTTTTCTTCTGCCATTATGTTTGGTGTTTTGAGTTCCTTTTCTCTAAGTTTTTGTCTTTGTAACCTTATTAAGATTGGCATACAAGTATTTGTTGTTTCACTAAAACTTTGATCTTCTATGTTTAGATTAGTATCAATTGGATTTTAACAAAGTCAGATAGAATGATGTATTCTATTGATGAGACTAAGTTAAAAATATGATTATTGTGTTTTGTTTCATGATGATAGGATGTCAAAATGTTGATGAGGAAACTTAACTCAATAATCAAGATTTTTGTTTTGATAATTGGACACTTTGTAGTTTACAAGATCTGGGTTAAAGTTAAAAATAATTTGACTTATAAGAACCTATTTGATTCATGTTTAAGGTGCTATTTGGATTGTAAAAATGTTTCCATCTGTTAAAAACCTGAGTTTCTGATGCCAACAAATCTAACAGATGTTTCTGAAATCTCTCTATTTTTCTATTCTTTGGAAGTGCTAATACAGAGGGGACAAGCACTAAAACAAATCATAGTAGTGCTAAAAGTTCTGGTAAAAGTGCTAAAATAGACTGTAGATGCAATAAAAGACCGGTAAATTCTAACACTGGTAATTTTGGTTACTGTCAATGGACACACTGCAAAATTTGGCAGAAGTGCTAAAATAGACCATAGAAGCACTATTTTAGCTATGTATGCACTAAAAGATAGCGCAAAAGTGCTAATATAGAGTGTGTAAGCGCTACTTTGGGATTCAATAGTGGTGTATAATTTTCCTTTCTGTAAAGAGACTGACCCTTTTTTGTTGTAATTTTGGGATTTTTGGTATTTTGAAAGAATATCTCTGCTAGTAATTTTCTGATTTTGGATGACAAGCCTAATGTTTCCAAGTTTTCTCTATTGTAAGAATTTATCAGGCCATTTGGAATATTATATGGCTGGTTGTGGGATGGAAGACTAATGAATAGGTTGACTATGATTATGTTTATGTGAAAGAGCTCTTCTTTGGAAATAAGCTTGTGAATACAAAAGCTCTAAAGCATAATCATCAGTATATCCCCTAGCAAAATCGTAAAACCTATGGATGAAAGTTATATGTTGAAGCAAGACTTTCCTGCTTTGATATAAAAAATCGTCTTCTTTCCAAAAGTTTCTTGTAACTAAGTTGTTTCTTTGGTTTCTTGACTCTTTTTGTGAGGGATTTCTTGACAAATGTTGTGGATTTCCAATCCCTAATCATAAATTTCACCATTTGATTTTTTTTTATTCTTTTTTGTTTTCTAGATGATCTTCATCTAAATTAATGATTTTGAAAACACAACAAGCAATTGTAGAATAGCTTTTTTAAGACCTAGAATCTAAAAAATAAGTTTAACAAAAATACACTTTAGACAAACTCACTCTTAAGGTCAAAAAGGTCATTGTTATACTCAACAACCCACATCTTAAAATTTTATTGACTCACACAGCTATGTCACCCCCTAGATGGTGCTCATGCTTTTGTCTTGTCTAGGCGCATACTTAAAGTTAGATTTCTCGATCCCTTTAGCAAATGATAATTGGGAATTATATAGTGAGTGTCTTGGGGGCAGATTCTTCCCTCCCCTTGCACTATGATTATTACAATGTATGGTTACTGACTCAGCTGGATTCTACAATATGGTTCATAGATAGGGTTTCCGTGTGGTGCGGAAAATGATAAACTCCCTCAGGAGACCTCCTAACCTTTAGAACAAAGGATTTGGGGATGGTTATCTTGCACACTACTATCAAGTTGGACTTTCACCAACAACTCACTTTTTGATTATAGTGGGTTAGAATCCTTGGATTTAGGCTTCCCACTTAGGTCATTCCTATAGGGTGAGTACTTTTTCCCACTACGACAGACCTTCTAAAGGATTTAATAAAGCATAAAAATGCATAAAAATAAAGGATGAGTCTAGCGTTTTGATCACCCAGTTAAGGGGAGAGCATATGCCTATCACCACACAATCACAGTAATCAATTGTTCAATTTTTAGAGCCCAAATGACAATTTTCTATTCTAGGTGAGGATATTGCTTCACAAGAGTCATGATGTTAATTTTAACTGATATAGAAAATGTATGATGACTACCCTAGGATTGATATATTTTAAACCAAAATGACTACCTTATGATTGATATATTTTAAACCAAATGACTACCCTAGGATTGGTTCTTTTCAGTCCAAATGTGTCAAAATAAATTTTTGGCCATAGTTGCATTCGATCTAGACAAGAATTATAGAAGCGCTAAAATAGATTGCATAAGTGTTGTTTTATTAATCAAAAGTGCTGCAACAATTGGAAGAAGTGCTACAAAATTTGGTATAAGCACTATAGAATTTAGTAGAAGTGATAAAACAAACTTGGACTTGGAAAAATCAACCTTTTTGAGACCTTTGGGTGGAAACACTAAAACATATTGCAGAAGTGCTAGAACTTTTGATAGAAGTCCTAGAACAGATTGCATAAGTGCTAAAACTTTCAGTGGAAGTGTTGTAGAATCCCACAATCATGCTAAAAGAAAACACGTGTATCCTATATGAAAAAATTTCAAAAAAAATGTTAAAATATTGGGTTAGAGCCCTATAGTTGGCACCAAAATGTAAGTGTGGAATAAGTAAGTAAAATAACTGGAAACACTTCTTAATGAAATATTATATCAAGATTTAACAACAATTAACTAATTTAAATCACAAAAAACTTGAAGGTGTCTCATTGTTTCCTATCTTCAAAGATTTATTAAATCAAAGGGGGCTCTCTGATTTGGTAAGTGTTGTGATTGTTAAAATGCCAATCTAGAGAATGGAGTTCAATTCTAAATGCAATGATCTACTTCTATATGGTGATTTCTAGATGATATTGATGCTACTGTAATCTATGCTAACATGAAACTGATGGATGGAAGCTACGGTAATCTACGATGCAACCATGATATTGATTCTACAGATGCTATGATTGCTATGATGCTAAGATGCTATTGCTATGATTTCTTGATTGCTATTCTTACAAAGTAAGTTTGCACAAAAGATGAGAGATTCATGATCCTTTTCCTATTTCAAAAGGTTGTATATATAGATTTGTGGCAACACATTGTAACAGGGCAGCACAACAAAGGATTGAATTCAATCTAGAGAATTGAATGGTTAGAGTTTGAGAAGCTTGAGCTGATTATGGGAATGGTTTCTCCCCATGAAAATATCAGGGTAGATGATAGGAAGAATCAGAAGAATGAGATTGAGAGGATTTCCTGCAAATTTTTCTCCATAACTTTCCTGTGAATACTGATTGAATTAAATTGGATATTTGATATCTAATTTGGTAGGTGAGGGAATAAAGGAAATTTCCCTTTATGCCTTTATTTGAATAATTTATGATTTTATTCAAATTAGTAAAAGGGGATAAATAATTTAATAAAACAAACTATAGAATTTATTTAATAAATAAATATAGAAGGGATATGATAATTAAACACCAAAGAACTTAACCTTGTTTAATTAATTAAGATTGAATGATGTGATAATTAAATAACACAAATTATTGAAGTTGTATATTTAATTAAAATTGAAGAATATGAGAATGAACTATAAATAAACATTTCAATTTAATAGTAGAGAAATTTAATTATGATAATTAAATAAAAAAAGTGAAATTCATTTATTTAATCAAGATGAAAATAATAGAATAAAGATTGAAGAATTTAAGATGAACTATATAAATAAATATTTATATTTATTTAATAGTAGATGAAATAAAGGTCATATTTTATTAATTATATTCACCGGACCATTTTTAGGTGTTTACATAAAGTAATTTCAAAAATTATTACGAAAAGGCTCACTGCCAAAGGGCTCACTGTCCAAGAAGGAATCACTATGTAGATACAAGGCTCACTACCTACAGATAGGACTCACTGTCTAGAAGGGAGGCTCATTGCCTATAGATACAAAAGATAATAGAAAGATACACCAAAAAAAATTACACACATCTGCAACCTTAATAAGATAATTGCAGACATCGTTAGCTCACTACTTTCAAGAGTCTAAGACATTATAGTACTACTGCCTCAATTCAATTTCACACAACTGTTCACTTCTCAAACTTGTGGCATTCTTGATACATCAATCCATAACATCTCAACTTGTATTTATACCATCTTCAACCTTAGAAACTTTCTCCAAGGTTGGATACACATGCTTCATTTTACAAATTCAAATTAGGTCAACAACTCTATATTCATGTGGTGGAAGAGAATGAGAGAAGACCAATCGAACACTTAACCGAGACCCAAAACAATGTCTCAGATGAATCACATTCTTCCTCAATTGATACTTATCCTTTACATGACGTGTAGACATCAGGTCAGCCAAACCTAATGAAAACACAAATGAACTTTGAAGTACATACTTCTACAACAAGATAGTATGTAGATCACATAACACACTTCACCATATAATGGAAAACATCTTAGATGCCTATAGATGCATCTACAACAAATGCAACAACCTTCATACATAACACTTTCAACTAGTCCACTCAAACTATACAGACACACATAAAGACTCTAAAAATTGTCGTCTAGAGCACCAAACCATGAATGCCTTTGATACACCATAGATAACACCATTACAATCCATCTCTCAAATTTGTAAGACCTAAAACAAACCATTAAAGTATTGCAGAGAAGAAACATTTCTTACAGTCCAGACAAACAACTCTTCTAAACCAGTTCACACACCGGTGAACACAACTTTCACTCTTAATCAAACCAAGAGCTACAATCCAAGAAATATCACCAATAGATTCTCATAGACAACACTTCAGATCCACACAAGCATATGATCAACACAGAAGAAATGCGGAGCACAAGCTGAAGCATATTCTGAACATACACATAACTTTGACTTTAGTATTTCTCAAAACTACTTGGTCAAGTCATCATAGCAGCACACCTACAACAACATAAAGATAGCTCCATGTACTCACAACATCTCTACAATATCTCAACTATACATGCACAACCTATAACACTTGATTCTTTTCTTTGTAATATCTTGTACTATGTTGACATCAATGACAACATCAATGAAAACACCACCAAACTCACTCATACTTGCAATAGTAAATAGTGTAAATATCTCAAGAGAAGCACATGAAGTTGAAGGGCATAATCCGGGTCAAGGGATTTTTCCTATTGATGAAGTTTTTGATAACAAATTTGATGTGTCAAGAGAGGAGGATAGGTGGGATTTTTGGGATAAAAATAAGTTCTTAAAACCTTAACCCCTAATGTTGGATTTGTCTTCAATGGAAAAAATTTCAAGCCAAGAGGAGAGTCTCATAATATAGAAGTGCACATTTCCCTTTAGGAAGACCCAATTGATCAGACCTACTATACTCCTACGCCAAGTGAGGCTAAAAGTATCTTAGAAAATGAAGAAGAGATAGACAAATACATGCAAGCCTTAGAATAGGAAGAACTTAGGCTTAAGGAAAAAAAAGAGAATAGACAGAAGGGGTTGAAGGAGAAGGAAGATAGGACTAGAGATAAGCAACTTGAGAGAGATGCTCAGAAACAAAAAATAGAGAAGATGATAGAAGATGCTGCTAGGCAGAAAGCCTTCACTGAAAAATTTCTCCAAGTTGACTGTTGAGATTACCCTTGAAATTTGTTGGAAACCAAGATTTGAAATGCAAACCAGAAAAGCCTTCCACAGAAGAGAAAAAAAGAAAAAGCAAAGCTATTACAAAAAGATATGCAACATAATATTATTCAGGAATTCTTAATTACAAGATATGATTTTATTTATAAAAGAAAAGATGCATAACCCTAATCTTATCTTGAGCAACAAGATAGCTCAGCAAGATAAGGATGAGAATAATTAAGCTAGGAATTAAATATTAACTAAGTAAAGTTATGCAAGTGTAATTAAATATTAATTACACTAACACCCCCCCATAAGTGCAACTTAGGGAGACTAAAAAAGCATGCACCTCAAACCTAAGATGAATGCAAGAAAGCATGAATGGATCCCGGTAACAAGGCCTAATCAAGTACCCAAGTACAAATGCAATAATGAGGTAGAGAAGGAAAACCCGGTGGGACAAAACCCCCCTATAATGAGATGATTGCTACAAAGAAGCACTGGAAGAACACTATGGAGTAACACTAAAACCGTAATCCAACAAGCAAGGAAAGATACTTTTTTCTACAACAAACCAAAAATAGAATCATAATAATGTGACAACAGACCCGATGCCATGAAACACTGGAAAACTCACAAACTGGAACAACTATGGAATCTATGAAGCAATAGTAGATGAAATGATGATAGAATTTGGAAACTGTGTATCTTGATGCCGATGCCAAACTGAGACTAAAACTCTTCCATAGGAATAAGTACCATGAACATTCTAGAACATTAACCATAAAAACATGGCCCTCAAACTGAGAAAGATCTGAACCCATGCGGATCAAGAAACATAAACTCCCAATCTAAAGTGTGAACCGATGAATCTGATGTGTCGAGAAAGAGAAAAAAAGTGGCCAAAAGAAACTAGGAAACCAGATAACCCATGAAAGTTGTCAAAAAATCAAGATGAAGATGGAGATCAAAGTGGATGTACACTCTAATCAGATTATTATGCAAGAAACCCCCCTGATTGAACTTTATCTTAGTTCATTTATTACAACAACCAAATGATTTTAAAATGAGAGAATGAAAAAATTCATAAAAATAAAATTAAAATAGACCTCAGATCTGTGTAGAGGACTAAACCATCTTTCCAATTCCGGAAGAATGACGAAAAAAGGATCACCGAGTCAAAAGATATGCCCTTCGAAGTGAAAAAAATTTGTTTGAGTTCAAGGACCTGCAAAATAAATCTGGAGCAGAATTTGGTAAAAAAAATCCTACACCACTGGATCAGCATAGGAATCAGCTTTCCAACAGTATCTTGTTTGCAAAAAATGGACACCGTATGCAAAAAATACACTCGGTTTAGTGAAAACTGCTCCAAAAGGCCCCATAAGGGCTACAAGGCCCCAACGGGGCTAGAAAAAATTTCAGCCCCTGGTCCTATGTGTGACTAGGGGCTGGAGCACAGGTGCTAGGAGCGAAGCTCCTAGTCCTCCATAGGTCTTCCAGTTTGCAGAAGGGGCCACCAGGGGGCTAGGCGCATAGCAACCGATCCCCCATATCACCTCGGCTTGCATAGGGGGCCCGCGGGGGCTGAGCTTGCTGACGGAAGTTGGGTGCAGACCGGTGGTTGGCGGCTTGTGGGTGGTTTGGTGGCTGCCCGGTGCTGGGTGGCGGGATTCTTTTAACTGGAGGTATTGCACAGAAATCAAAAAACACATTTTTTTTGCATTTTTTTATTTTTGAGCCTGGGGAAATGTGCTAGGGAGGCCATACGGCCTCCTTGGCAAATTTTTTTTGCCTCAAAAACAACTTTCACCAAAATCAATGAAACAGAAGGTGATCTTAGGGTTTTTGGCCACTGCGAACGCGATGGTGACCTCCGTTTGTGCTCAAACTACTCCGAAAAATCAGCTACCTCCAAAACTGGCAAAAAATCTCCTAGCTTGAAACCCTCACAGATCTGGCAAACAATGACCAAAATTTGCAAAATAAAAGCCAATCCTAACTTTTTCCAACACTCTGAATCCAATGGTGAAGCCTGATCTGATCCAAAACACCTCATAGATGAACTCAAGACATGATACCCTCGAGGAATCCCAAACGAACTTTGCAATGATTTTTCTCAAAAATACGAGAAGGGGTTGCAAATCAAGGCTCTGATACCATGTTAGAAACCAAGATCTAAAATGAAAACTAGAAAAGCCTTCCATGGAAGAGAAAAATAGAAAAAGAAGAGCTATTGCAAAAAGATGTGCAACATAATATTATTCAGGAATTCTTAATTACAAGATATGATTTTCTTTATAAAAGCAAAGATGCATAACCCTAATCTTATCTTGAGCAACAAGATAGCTCAACAAGATAAGGATGAGAATAATTAACGTAGGAATAAAATATTGCCTAAGTAAAGTTATGCAAGTGTAATTAAATATTAATTACACTAACAAAAATAGAGAAGATGATAGAAGATGTTGCTAGGCAGAAAGCCTTCAGTGAAAAATGTCTCCAAGTTGACTGTTGAGATTACCCCTAAAATTCCTAAAGTAATAGTCCAAAAGGGAACCTTTGTTACTAATACTTATACCACATCTATTGCAACTACTAGAGCCTTAGATCCATTTGCCACTACTAAGAAATCATCATTTATATATCATAGGAAGAAGCCCATTGATTAGACAAAGAAGACTATCTTTAATAATTTTAAAACCCCCACCAATAATGCAAAAAATGATCCTACTCCATCCACTGCACACCCAAATCTTGAAATCTTGAAATTATAGTTAGAAAATGATAAACTTGTTGGACTCAAGGAACACTGAGAGGGGGGTGAATCATTGTTCGAAAAAATTAAACTTTAAATCTAGATCTTAATCCATTAATAGCACAAACATAAATAAAGATGTGAGCATATGAAAAAGATAATAAAAGCACCATAACACCAATATTTTTACATCGAAACCCTATTGGGGGAAAAACCATGGTGGAGATTAGTCCACAATTTATATACTCTATGAAAAGTATGAAGAAAAGGGAATGCACATGCATTCAAGCACACTGCCTAGGGCTCATTGCTCAAAACAAGGAAGGCTCACTACCTTACAAAATGTTAGAGATTACAACACAAGTTTGAACTAAGAAGATAGCCTCTACAAATTCCTGGTTTCAGTTCTGGTGAAGCTCATAAATCAAGTTCTAAACCTTTTGTCAGACTCTTCACTTTGCTTCTTCTCTGTCACCAAATCCTCTTTTGTACCAACAAAATTCTCATAGTTGATCTTCAAATATTCACATACCCAACTTCTCTGCCCTAAAACTACTCTCATATATCTAATGCACACAAAATGAATTTCCCAAACTCACATCAATACTTGCTATCAAGAATTCAAACACTATATGTTAGCTTCACACAAAATATAATATTCTCTACATGTCAGCTTCAAATCATAAATAATTTTTGATGCATTCCCACACACATTGGCCAAACCATAGCTAGGACCCAAAACAAAATTCTCAAACATAGAAACAATTAAACAATCATCCCTTATACATCTACAACATGCTTCATTGATTAGGTCAGCCATAATGATCAAATAGATAGAAAATCATTCTATCGGATCTCTTTACATGTACATGGATTAATGCAACATCACAAAACTTACCAATAAGGTACCATACTTTCTTAACAACCTGTCCTAGGGATCCACAACACAAGATGATGATCCGGTGAAGAATACAGATTGACATACTAACCGAATACCCTGTTCATCATGTTCTCTGTTGCTAATACACTGTACTTGACTTTAGTTGTCGATATTACCAAGTTCAGATTTGCAGACCATAATAGTGACTTTAGTTGCCATCAATAACAACACTAGAAGCCATACCAATAATCTCCATGAGCCATATGCCAACAAAACTACAAGAATATTTGAAAAATGTTGAAATAGAAGTTGCTAATGCAAAAATAGCTAGAAAGATTTATTTTCTTAAAATGTCCACACCAACTCCAGAGACTTCAATCTCTAGAAATAATGATAGTGAGTCACAAAATAAAAATTCTAAAGGACACACTACCATTGGAGGTGGTAGTGGAGATCAGGGTGGAGGAAATAGTGGAAACAAGAACTCATATGTTGAAGATGATGAGGAGAACAAGAAGGGAGGTGGTGGTAATGATGGAAGTGGAAAGGTTAAGGATGGAAATTAATCTTAAAACCAAAAGGATGATGATCCTAGAAATGCTCATAGGGATAGAAAAACTAGAAGACCACTGCAAGTATAAAGGTATCAACATTTGTGTTTCACTAGAATACCTAGATATCCTACCCCATTTCCTAAAAAATTAGGCCTGCTTTAGTTAGATTCTCTAGAAATAATGTCGTGAGTGGTGAAGAACATGTTAAAGACTTTTCCAACATCATGGATGACTTTGAGGTAGAAGCAGAGGATGTCATGATAAAATTATTCATATATTCCTTGAATGAGGATGCCAGGGAGTGGTATTAGAGTTTTCTTGCTGAAAGTATCAGCTCTTGGGAAGAATTTAAAAGGTTGTTTAGAGAGAAATATAGTGATAACACATATTCAAGGTATTTGTTGAGTCAATTCAATAACATTGCTAAAGGTTCTAATGAGTTTGTCACTGACTTTAATACAAGGTTCCAAAAGGCTATGAAGAGATTGCCTCCCCATTCATAATTGAATGACAATGTGTGCTTGGTAAATTACTACAAGTCTTTTGATGCAAAGATGAGCTACCATTTACTTGATAAGAATCCTCAAACATTGGGGGTGGCTTATAAGGTGGTTGTCCATATTGATAACATGAGTTGAGCAACTGGTAAAGTTGGAAGAAGAGATGATGCAAGGGTTCTCATAAATCCAAAAAAGGAGGATAAAACTTCTAGTGCTAAAGGAGGAACTCTTGAAGATAAGATTGATAATTTCATGAAGACTATGAATGAAAAAATTGCAAGGAAAGACAAGGTTTAGTCAAACAATTATCATAAGAATGAAAGACCTCCTTATTTATAGGATCATCCCTATAATACAAAATGGCACAATGGGAAACCTATCCCCAAAAATTAGAGGAATACTCAAAATAAGGTTCCCCTAGATCCTTTGTAGAAGAATTCAAGAAATTTTGCTGATGACACTCCTTGATGCATGGTTTTTCAAATGTTGCATTCTCCTCATCAATGTGCAGTTGCATAGATGGTTGAAGTAGAGGAAGATGTACCTAAAGACTATGATCAGTCAAATGAGGAGGATATTGATATAAATATGATTATGGATGGTTTTGACCTAGTTCAAAGTGAATGGTCATTTGATATGGAGTCTCATGAGATGGATGTAGATGACCAAAGGAAAATTTCCAGTACATATCAGCATCAAATTCTTTTTGATGAGTATATTGATAGTGATAATGAAGTATATAATTTAGAAGCAATTGAAGATGGTGTGTCCCTGAGAAGACCTTCAGATGAAGAGATTGTGAGATATACTATGGCTTTGGCTACCCAAGCTAGAGGTTCATATCACCTAAGGAACATAATTGTCAGTGGTGAACTAGGTAGTCCTACTGGTCTTTTCATCAAGGAGCAAAATGCCAAAGGTAAAGAGCATAAATATGATGGAAAAATAGAAGCAGTCAAGGCAAAGGAGAGTAGGGGAGATAATATTTGGGCTAAGAAGATAGAGAAACCAAAGGAAGATGCAGAGCTTAGGTCGCCTGTTATGAAAACAAAGGCATAGAGGAAAAATCATGAAGCTGTGAGAAAAGTTTTCAAACCTAGAGATGATGCAACCAAAAATCAATAGAAGGAAAGAAACAATGAACAAGGTATGATCCCAATTGAATTACTAGGTACACCCCTATTGACATGTTTCAATTACTTAGCCAAGTAAAAGTCTCTATTCCCCTTCTTGAGATGATGAGAATAAATGAACACAAACAAAAGGTAGTAGCCCTTATCAATGGTGCTACTATATCCTATAATGATTTAGTGGTGCCCACTCCACCCAAAGTGAGTGAAAAGGATAAGAAAGACAAATAATTTGAGGGAGTAATCACTGAGATCCCTCATATAATTCTAGGAAATTTAGTAACTGCTTGTCTTGGAAAGATAGACGATTCTTCCTCATGCTCATTGTTGAGGGAATTTTCTAAAAAAATGTATTATTGATTCTAGAGCATCCAAAAACATAATGCTAGCCAAGATTATGAAGGCATTTGGGCTAGAAGTAGATAAAACTCATGGAAAGTGCTATGCTATGGATTTGAGGGAAGTCCCTATTACCAGTGTGATAAATGAACTTCCTTACAAACTAGCAGCCTATCCAGGAAAAGAATTTAAAATTAGTCTGGTGGTAGTAGATATTCCACCCAATTATGGAATGTTGTTGTCTAGGAAATGGAGTGCATCCATGAGAGGAAGTATGTAGTGTGACATGTCTTATACCACCTTCCCTATTGATGGTAAGGATGTACAAGTGGTACGAGAGCCGAAGGTGCCACATATGTTGGAACATGCTCTTGAAGATGATACAAGTCTCTTTATAGACACTGATATTAGTGACTTCAAGGTGGAAGAAGTACCAAGAGAAATTGATAGGTTCCCTATACCTATAGATAATGAAGTTGTAAGACTATCTAACAAGGATGAACTTTGGAAAATGTACTTCGATGGTGCAAGTTCCAAAGAAGGATTTGGTGTAGGAATATTGCTGGTATCACCTACTGGCAATACATAAAATATGTCTTTCACTATGCCTTTTGTTTGAACAAATAATGTGGCAGGATATGAAGCATTGTTGTTGGGATTAAGATTGGCTGAAAAGCATGGGATAAAAAGGTTGATGGTAATTGGTGAAGTTGAGCTTGTGATATCCCAAGTGAGACCCAAATATACTTGCAAAAACAACAAACTAAAAAAGTACATAAATGCTTTCTGGGATTCTATTGAGTAGTTTGATGCTTTTTGAATCAACTGGATGGAAAGAGGACAAAATAGAGTAACAAAATTACTTGCTAACATTGCATTAAGAACAAAATAATTTTTTTAGGTATCTCAAAGGTTGAGGTATAATCAAGGCCTTTCATTCCTGAAAATGTACACAATTGGAAAATCTTTAATGATGATGAAGATATTATAAGGTTTTTGAGATGTATTGATGAATATAAAGGTCAGGAGATTGACTGCGGGGCATTTGTTGACAATGTAGATGGAAAGGATACAGTATTTGGAAATGAAGTCATCCAATTAAAGACAAACAAAACCCCCAAAGTTCTTGTAGCATTAGAAAGGATATTTGACAGTCAAGATAAAAGCAAAGTTAAGACAACTACTGCTCATCTAGAGGACTTGGAGGAAGTGAATTTGGGGACTGAAAATACCCCTAAGAAAGTATATGTAGGAAGGAGGATGAAACCAAAGGTTAAGGAAATGTTGTTCGCCATACTGATAAAATATATACATGTCTTTGCTTGGTCATATGATGACCTAAAAGCATATAAAGAGGAATTATTTCAACATGAGATTCCTCTGAAAGAAAATGCCAAGCCTTTCAGAAAAAAGAAAAGGCCCATTAATCTGACCTTGGCTCCAAAGATGCAAGAGGAACTGATGAAGCTAAGGGATGCTTGCATCATAAAACCTATAAGGAATTCCTAATGGGTATCTAATCTAGTTCCAGTTAGGAAAAATAATGGTGATATAAGGTTGTGTGTTTACTTTAAGAATCTGAATATGTCATCATTGAAGGACAACTATCCATTGCTAAACATGGAAGCCATGTTATAGAAGGTAACTGGTTGTGAGCTACTATCAATGATGGATGTTTTTTCAAGAGATTAAGTGAAGGTGAAGGAGTTTGAGCAGTAGAAGACTACATTCACTACTCCATGGGGCACCTATGTATATGTGAGGATGCCATTCAGTTTAACAAATGTAGGTGCCACTTTCCAAAGGGCTATGGATATGGATTTTTCTGATTTTATTGACTTATTCATGGCTATATACCAAGATGACTTGACTGCCTACTCCAACAAAGAGGAGGATCATTGCACACACTTGGAGAAGGTATTTATTAGGGCTTTAGAGTATGGGATCTCATTGAATATGAAGAAATGTGCCTTTGGGATCACTAAAGGTAAACTACTTGGGAATATTGTGTCCAAAGAGGGAATGATGATTGACCCTGAAAGGGTAGCAACCATAGATAAGATCCCTTAGCTACACTACTAAATTTGACTCCATTTTCCAACAAACATTCATCGGTCATTCGACAAACATTCTTAAGAAAATTGATGAATTGACGATAAAAAATTTGTCACCATTTTTTCGTCAAAATTCTGACAATGAATTAAACGTCAAAATAACAACGCAGATTTGTTAGTCGTCAACATCATAAAATGACTCAAATGTTCATCAGAATATCGATGAAAAATTTGTGTATCCACCAATGAATTACAACCAAAATGCAATTGCAATGGCTCTTTTGAAGCGTCGAAACAACACTAGAAGTTCATCGCCATTTCGACAAAATGGGAAAGGAGTTACGACGAAGCCTTTGTTGCAGCTATAACAACTTCATCAGACGTTTTCAGTGATTCATCGGTAGCCTTCATCGAAATTGCGATGAAACAATACAATCTTTTTTAAAAAAATATTCGTTGAAATGTACCATCACAGACACTCTTGGCGATGACCACCGAAGCCAACCCATCAGTGAGAGATCAATCATCGACACAGGATAGAAAACTCACTCTGATAGTCCATGTCTTGCCGATGACTTCTGTCGGCAAGACAGATCCAATGTCACACCAATCTGACCTCTTCAGGAGTTTTGAACACTACTGGTTATTAGCAAGAAATTTTGAGGGTCTCGCCAATTAAACAAGTGTTTAAGAGCAAGTAAATAGATGGAACCTATTAATTTTCTTATTTTGGGGTTCTTTAAATCATAGAATAGATACCACCTTCTTGTGTATAATGTACTTATATTTAGATTTGAATTCGAGACCAATTGTCATTGCACATTCCATTTTACTTGCACATAGTATTCTATAAGCAATATATTGATAATGCCAAATGATTTATGGTGTTGTACAATTCTACCTATCATCACAGTTCTGTTGTTCCCCCCTAGAGAATCCTACAAAGATAAGTTTACAATACCAAGTCAAATAATATGAAAAAGACTTACTTCCATACAAATTAAATGATTATTCTCACAATGGAAATTGTCTAATCACAACAACAATTCCATGAAAGGTTATCCATGCTTCATAAGAGATGACTGGTCATACATACAGACTGCAAAATGCACAGAAAAATCATTGCACTTGAGAATAACTAAGGGCTAACAAGGGAAGGAGTTAAGAAACATCTAGATTGGAGAGAAATTGTGTAGGGAAAATGTTGAGCAGTGTCAAGAGAATAGAGCTTGTAGAACATATTCTTGACCTAATCAAGATCTTGAACAACTTAAACAAAATTAAAATACTAACACATACATGATACATGTAATGAACTTCCAATATCTGCTATCTTTTTCATTAATGCAGAGGTAGGTAAAGGAGAAATAATTATAACACTATTCATAGTCCAATAAATTATGTTTGTAATTTGTGTTCAATGGACCTCAATTTTATCATTATACTGCCCATCTAAAACCATATTTTAATCCAGGGTTCAACTATCTCAGGTCTAAAGAAGCACCTTCAATTAACCATTTAAAGTACTATAAAATAAGGCAAGACTTTTACTTGAGAAAGTTTGGGTACACTTGTAGGATTAAAGTTCTCACAATCATCAGGATTTATTGGCACATAGACATAACCTACAACATATGAAGTAATGGATGAATACAAGTTAGTGAAATGGTCCTTAGTATGTGACTGGTTTGCAAATTGATTGGTAGAAAATAAAGCTACAAATAGATCTACATAAAAAATTATGAGGACAATCTATTGTAATCATCAAAATAGATGAAAAGTGCAAAGGAAAAAGTCAAGCTACATCTCTAGAGCCTAAAAAAAACACATGCAAGACACAAAAAAAGAAAAAACCAGTTTTTGGATGAATACAAAATGGTGCCTTCAACAAGTGATTCATATGCTTTCACACCTGATTGGACATTAAGAAGATTTTAGTCTTCCTCTGTGAAATTAACTACTTACAGAAAAAACCCAGAAACCAATATTATATACCTCCATGTCTAGCCGAGGGTAGGTATAAGAGAAAAAAAATTCCTCAATGCAATGCTGAAAAATATCAATGTGTGTGTGTAGGGTTTGTATTACTCAAAATATCATTTCACTGCCTAAGGAAAAATACCAAAGTGATGTTTTAAATTAATCTTCACATAGGCTCCCTTATTGCTACACATGCATATACAAGCATTATTTGAGCTCTAAAATATTCAAATATTAAGGATTTAATTAGCTATAAGATGGAAAGTTGTTGTTTAGACATAATCCATCATCTTTTACATATCTTTATTCACTCCTAGCGCTTCAAATAAATTTGTGTAAATGAGATAGAAATGTGAATCTTTTATGACAAAGAAAATTCTTAAAAGGAGGGGGAGAGAGAAAAGGGTAGGGGGGGCAAGAGAATGCTTGAATGTATAGTAGTATAACATTTTGATCATTATAACAATGAAATGAATCTTAAGTTTGAATTATTAATATCATTTACAACATTTATGATCAAGAATGAATGTAAGTAGGGAAACTTTTGCACACCTGCAGATGGTACAAAATTTCATGGTTAAGTGGAAGCCTCCCATCAACAAAAAGATCCAAATATCTGTGTATCTATCTCAATCGAGACTCTAAACCCTTCAGAGCTGTCAATTTTCCACTAACCTATTATGCACAAAAGTCAAATTTTAGAGTTATGTGACCACTAAAAATAGAAGAAACAGAGCTTTGAAACCAAATCCACACATAAAACAATGTGGTATTCATACAAAGCCATACAAACAAACTAAACTCAGAACTTTGGAATAGAAACAACTTCAAATTATGATGTAGAGCATGGATTCAAGGTATAAAGAATCATTTTTCTGCCACGATAGTGAAAAGTTAGCACTTTCTTTCATCTTTGCATATTGGTCTAATGCTTCAAATGATGCATTTCTTATATTGAAAAGTGCATTACCTTATAGAGCTTCTCTTTGTTTCGAAAATAGTTTAATATTCTCTACTTAACAGGGCCAACCACGTGATGGTGGAAGCTCATTTGGCCCTTCCCCCCCACCCCTCACATCACTCTCAATTTTCCATACCCAATCATATAACATTAATTATTCATTCATCCATGAATAACATATAACATTCATTCATTAACATATAAAATTCATTAATTAACATATTCACATTCATTCATTAACATATAATATCTATTTTTAAGTTTTACATATTAATAAAATATGGTTGTCATGATATGATTACAATCACTTTTTTTTTATTTCTTTTTTAAAGCTAAAAAAATCTGAAGTGGAGTATCATTTTCTAAATCATTTGTTCCCCCTTTAGTTGTTCTGCCCTCTTCTCGTGATTTTAATGTATGCCTAGTCGTCTGCTCATGAAGTGGACGACACTGCAAGGGGGGGTCTGCTGCAATAACAAATAAATGTTAAACTGATATGTTTTATTATTATTGTTACATGTATTTCATTAATTAAAAAAAAAATAGAGTAGTTCTCTTTACCTAATGGTTCCACATCATGTTCCTAATCTTCTCTAGCTTGATCATGTTCTACATGCTCTAAAGTACCGGGATGCACACCATGACCTTCATCTGTAGGTTGTGCTCCACCCTCACCAGGCTGCATTCCAATGTCATGTGCAGTATTATCATTGCTTGAATGTTTAAAACAAATAGGCATGTAATTACTTTTATGGTGGAAATTAATATTGAATAGATTAAAATAAGTATTCAATTTTAAATAAAACTTATTGAGTTTATTTACCTGCGTGTCAGATGCAGTGAAAGATTGTGTTTTCCTAGTCAAGACTCTTAGGTGTTTAGCCACGACTTCATAGCCTTGTTGGAAGGAAATCTTCGTGTCCTCTTCTATG
>VDFB02084454.1:66472-211412 GCA_007258455.2 Sequoia sempervirens
TAATCTCAGAATTACAACAACCGAACAGAAACATAGTTTTCTACTCCTATTTATACATATTTTTGATTTAAAAGCCAGATAAGTAACTGTCTTCAGAAGTAACAACTGAACAACCAACCTAAAAAGATTCAAACTGATGATAACAAAGTTGTTTATAATAGAAATCTTCAATTTTTACCTAGCAAGATTATTATTCGAGGTGAAATTATTTTGCCAATACATGAGCTATTTCACCTAGCTAAGAGTCATCCACAACAAATTTGAAACGTATGAGATTATTTCACTGTTTAAAAAGCACAACTGCCCACCACTATAAATCAAAACTTCTAATGCATGAAAAATAATACTCTATCAAGGCATAATTTGCCACATTAGAAACTATGATGCAGAAAGTAGTTAAAAATGGTGATTATAAACCAGTATGTGTAGCATGAAATGCATAAATACCAGACAGATCTACAACTCCCATGACTCCATCAACCACTGTCAAGCTTCCAGCCAGAAACACACCAAATAAAGCTTCCATATGCCATAGATAAAGCCGTTATAGCCAGCAACAACTGATACTTAAAATCTTATGATGGCACCCAGGCTAGGGTTTCATACCTAGCCAAAAAGAATAAACTCAAAAAAGTTTTCCCTAAGTAACTTTCTTTTCAATCGATGACTTTGTTGAAATGATCCTTTGTGTTTCGTTGTAACATTGTGATATCGGGGAAACATCATATCGAATACATTATGTCATGCCGAAGATCTTTGTCATTTCCAAGTCACCAAGACAATACATAGTCGGGGAGACACTATAGAGATTGCACTATGTTTCACCGATACTCCCATCCATCTCGTGTATTGTAGTGACAATACAAAATTGGTGAGACACTATGAAGTCACTAAGACCTCCCTCTAAATATCACAAACTCTTACCGATATGCATCCATCCACCACCGGTCAGTGTGACATTGCACATTCATTATGATTTCACACCAAAAGCAATATGTCTGGCCGAAGTGAATCTTTAATGCGTTGTACGGTAAGGCTTTCCCAAAGAACCCTTTGATGAAAACCCATGTCGGCAAGAAAAAACAACCTCGCTGAGATCACATTCTGATATCGCCAAGCTCTCGCCGATAGACTTCCACATGCATTAGTTTGTGACACATAACCCTTTTTGCCATCCCATTCAACCTCCGATCGGTGAGACAAAGTAATTTCGCTATGACCACATACTGATGGTATAACTTATGCCGATATGATCCTTTTCTATCACCAAAAAGAAAGAGAAGTTCTGCCGAAAGCAGCCTGAAAGTAAAAACCAATCGTCATGACATCAAAAATGTCTTGTCGATAGGCAACATAAACATTTCAAAATGGATCAGGGAGACCCTTCCATTCTCACACCAATATGTATAAGCCCGAATGAGAAACAACCAAAACCATTAGAAAAATGAGATGTCAGAACCAAGGTAAATGTAATGCCTTCAAAAATGTGAGTTCAAAGAATGTAATCAAATGGCTTGAAAACATGTGAAATACACCTGTGGTATGCAAAGAGAACCATCCTGACAAAGAAACCATTTGTCAAGCTCTATCAGTCAAAGAAGTAGCATACATAACATGAACCAGAAATCTCATCACAATGAATTTAAATCATAACAAATATCTTTCTGTAATAGCCAAGAGACATCAAAGAAGTTGCAAAATAAAGCATAAGGATCCAAACTGAGTCAAATTATCAAAAAGAACTAACTGAAATGGATTTTGTCATCAAGGACAAACTATAAACACAACAGAGATCCAAGAAACTCCCCCTTTGTCCTTGATGGAAAAACACAAATGACTCTCCCCCTTTTTGCCTCATTGACAAAGAATAGAAGAGAAGAATGTGCATTGCCATGAAACACAACTGAGAAGCCAACCAAATATATCATGAGCAATAGCTGCAAAAAGAGTAACAGTGCAACAAGCAAGATTGTAGGAGAGTTGTAAGTGAATCAAAACATATAACATGCTCCGCCTAAACCAATGCTTGTAAAAATCAGAGAAGTAAAGATTGAGAGATAACTCCCAATTGAAGTCTCAACCTTTCAAATAACTCTTTAGCTAAGGGCTTAGTAAAAATATCAACCACCTGATCTTGTGAGCCAACAAACTGTAAGCAGACTTCATTAGCCAAAACTTTTTCTCAAAGAAAGTGAAACTTGATAGCAATATGTTTAGTGCGAGAGTACAAAACATAATTTTTTGAAATATTTATCGCACTAGTGTTATCACAAAGAATGGAAATAGGTTTAGGAACTTCAATACCCATATCTGAGAGAGTTTGACTCATCCAAAGAACTTGAGTACAACATGAAGTGGCAGCAATGTATTCTGCTTTAGTAGTAGAAAGAGAAACATATACTTGTTTCTTGTTGTGCCATGCCACTAAACGATCACCAAGAAAGAATGCAGCACCATTGGTGCTTTTTCTATCATCCAAACAACCAGCCCAGTCAGGATCAGTATAAGCAATCAAAGAGAAATAATTGCTTCTAGGATACCAAAGACCATAATCAAGAGTGCCTTGAATATATTTAAAAATCCTTTAAACAACAGTGACATGGGATTCTTTAGGTGATGCCTGAAACCGTGCAACAATGCAAACTACTTGCATAATGTCAGGTCTAGAGGCGGTTAAATAGAAAAGACTGTCAATCATTGATCTATATTCAGTTTGATTTGTATCAGGAGAATCATCAACCTTAGTAAGTTTGCATCTAGTAATCATTGGAGTGCTAACTAGATGGCATTCATCCATCTAAAATTTCTTAAGCATCTCTTTAGCATACTTGGTTTGAGAAAGAAATATTCCATTCTCACATTGAGAGATTTGAAGACCCAAAAAGAAATTTAATTCTCCTAACATTGACATTTCAAACTCAGATTCCATTATCTGAGAGAACTTTTTACTCAAAGTAACATTATTGTAGCCAAAGATAGTGTCATCAACGTAAATTTCAACAACCAAAATATTAGAACCTTCAGTTTTAACATAAAGATTATTGTCTACACCTCCTCTAACAAAACCATTTGAAAGCAAATGACTATCTAGCCTAGAGTACCAAGCTCTAGGTGCTTGTTTTAAGCCATAGAGGGCCTTTTTCAATCTATAAACATGATCAAGCTTATCTTTGCAAATAAATCCTTCAGCCTATTCAACATAGACCTCTTCATCTAAATAGCCATTTAAAAAAGCAGTTTTGACATCCATTTGATAAACAGTAATTTTTTTGTAAATAGAATAAGCCAAGAATATTTTGATAGATTCTATTCTAGCAACAGGTGCAAAGGTTTCACCAAAATCAATACCTTCTTGTTGAGCATAGCCTTTGCAGAAAAAACTTGCTTTATTGTGAATAACATTACCATTTTCATCAACCTTGTTTTTGTATATCCATTTGCCTCCAAGGACATTCTTGTCATCTGGTCTTGGGACTAACTCACAAGTCTGATTTTTCTCAATCTGATCAATTTCTTCCTGCATAGAATTAATCCAACATGAATCTATGAGAGCTTCATTAAAATTTTTAGGCTCAAACTGAGTAACTAAACAAAAAGCAATTTGTGCCTTTTCATTAGATTCTACCGCCTTTCTTCTCGTTTGAACTCCTGCATTTTTATCCCCAATAATCTGATCTTTGGGGTGATATTTAGCTAGAGCTTTTGATGCAACCTTTCAGGACTTGTTGTTTCATTTTTAGGGCTTGGCTTCTAATCAAGATAGGGTTTTGTTGTTTCAACCTTCTGGAAATTATTTCTAGTTCAAGTTCTTCTTCCTCATGATCCCAAGAAGATTCAAGATAATAAATGTGAAGTCTCTTCATCAAATTTTACATTAACAACTTCAACAATCTTATTAATCCTTTTGTTAAGGAATTTATAAGCTTTTTTCTGAGTTGAGTATCCCACAAAGATACCCTCATCACTCTTTGATTGAAAACTCCCAAGGTTATCATCATCCTTTTTGATAAAACACTTACTTCCAAAAATTTAAAGTATTTGGATGAAGGCTTTTCCATACCAAAGTTCATAAGGAGTGTGTTTAGATTTCACCCTAAGTTGCACTCTATTCAAAATTTATACAACTATATGAATAGCTTCTTTCCAATACATATCAGACAACTTAGCTTCATCTAGCATGGTTCTAGCCATTTCTTTTACAGTTCTATTCTTACGTTCAACTACCCTATTTTGTTGAGGTGTTTTTGTTGCAGCATATTGTCTTTTAATGCCATGCTATTCACAGTAATCAATAAAATCTTGAGAATTGAACTCACCTCCTTTGTCAGATCACAAACATTTAAGCTTTAAATCAGATTCCTTCTCAACCAATTTATGAAAGATTTTAAACCTTTCAAATGCTTCTGATTTGTGCTTAAGAAATGTGACCCAAACCATTCAAGTATAATCATCCACAAACAACATAAAGCACTTTTCACCATTAATAGACCTTGTTCTGGTTTGTCCACATAAATCAGTATTCACAAGCTGTAAAGGTTTTGAAGCTGATTTTAGTCTGTTTACCACTCAAACATTCTTTCCACACAGAGTTTTCTGGCTTGCTAAGAACTGGTAGACCTCTAACATTCTGATTTTTACTGATTCTAACCAGATTTTCAAAGTTTATGTGTCCTAATATTTTATGCCATAACCAATTCTCTTCAATTTGGCCCAATAGACACATTCCTTGATTACTGTCATTGCTTGATGTGTCAAGAAGATTGTACACATTTCCTTTTTTCCTCCTTCCAGCTGCAATATCCTTTCCTAGCTTGTTCTTAATCTCACATCCCTGTGAAGTGAAAAGAACACGATAACCACTATCATAGATTTGACTAACACTTAGAAGATTGTGCTTGAGACCTTCCACATAGTACACATTATAGATAGGAGGGTCTTCATTCAGAAGAAGTGAACCTCTACCTTTAATTTGAATACCAGAGTTATCACCAAACTTAACATAACCACCTACATAATCTTCAAGATTTATAAACTTATCCTTGTCGCCAGTCATATGGTTGGAACATCCACTGTCCAGGACCCATAAGTCATTTTTCTTGGAATGAAAAGTAGTTTGAACCAACATAGTTTGTTCAATGTTGTTAATAGTCTTAGGTTTCCAAACCTTTTTAATTTTCTACTGTTTCGATTATAGATCAGTTCTGCATTGTTTGACAGAATGTCCCAAAGCATTTCATTTAAAACATCTAATTTGTCTAACAAAACGATAGTGTTGCCTAAGACCAAACCTGGGTATTCTAGGATTCATAAGCCTGCAAGTGCTCACCTTATGGCCAAATTTTTTGTAGAAAAAACAATAACCATAGAAGAAAGGATTGTATCTGTAAGATGATCTATTACCTTTCAAGGGCTGAACATGATTCTTACCAAAATCAGAGTGATTTGGACTTGAACCCTTGATTTTAGAAGAGGGGTTTTTTTTTGTATTATCAATTGAACATTCACCCTTTTCAAAACCAATACCGATTTTATCTTTATATAGCTTCTGCTTGCTGAGCATCTCATTGAGTTTTAAAGTGCTTTCATATTTCTCAATTTCCTTTCTAAGACAGACTACTTCTTGTTCCAGTTTTTGAATTTCTTGATCTTTGCAACTTACAGTCTCTCGAAGACAGTCTTTAGTTCTTTTAGCTTCTTCAAGTTGAGTTTTCAGAGAGACCATTTCTTGATTTGGTTTATGTTCTTGAGCAAGAACTTGTTTTTTGAGTTTTCTGACCTCTTGTAAAGCACATTTTAGCTCACTTTCAAGATCTACTTCACCTTCTTCAACATCAATAGTATTTGAATCATCTTGCTGAGTAATCTCAGCCATGAACAAGGTTTCATCTTCTTCTGCTGATGAATCTTCAGACTCAAAATTAGATTCATCCTTACTAAACATACTTTTCTTCTTTTTGAAATTGAAGTTTCATTTAGGTTTGAAGGCCTTCTTCTTAGGTTGTTTTTTAGTTGTCTCGTTGTCACATACTTGATCATCATAGGGACACTTTGTAGCAAAGTGAACTATTTTTCCATAGTTAAAACATTTAAAGGGAAGTTTTCCCTTATATTTTCCTGATCCCTTTTTAAGTCTTCTAGCAAAATGGGATTCTTTAGAATCAGACAACTCTGATTCACTGACTTCGACTTTTTCTTTCTTTTCAGTGTTAAAGGTTGTTTCTTTTCCTATTGAATTATTTTTGCTAGTTCTCATTTCATAGGCGTAGTTAGAAAACCAAGATCTAATTGCAAACCAAAATAGACCTTCCACAGAAAAGGGAAATGAAAAAGTAGAAGCTTTGCATAAAAACATGCAATTTGATATATTCGAAAAAGACCAATAATTATAAGAGATAATTTGCTTTATAAAAGCAAAGATGCAATAACATATCTTATCTTGAGCAACAAGATAGCTCGACAAGATAAAGATAAGATCCCATAACCTAGGAAATTTAAATAATGCCTAAGTAGTCTTATGCTGCACTAAATACACTACACTAACAACCCCCATAAGTGCAACTTAGGGAGAAGCACTATTATGAAACTATGAGTCCCGGCTAACAAGGCTCATGAGGTATTCATGTACAAATGTAAAGAGAGAGAAAACCCAAGAAAACCCCTTCGTGAGAGATGAACTGTTGCGAAGAAACACTGGAAAAACTTTGATGAAGCAACACTGGAACCCCAAATCTAGCAAGCAAGGAAAGATAGTTCTATTTGCAAAATACCAATCAGAATCACAAATGCAACAGCAGACCTAATGCCAAGGAACACTGGAAACTCACATATTGGATCAACTCTGGAATCTGTAACAATAGATGAAAGGATGAAGGACCCATAATGATGACAAATCTGGAAGTTGTGTCTCTCAAAGCCAATGCTAAATGAAACTAAAACTGCCCATAGGATGAGTACCATCAAGATTTTGGAACATTCACCATAAAAACATGGCCTTCAAATGGGAAAGATCTAAACCAATGAGGATCAAGAACCATAAAATCCCACTGTGAAGTGTGAACCAAAGCAAACCAAAGATGTATCCAGCTAAGCAAGAAAGAAGCTAAAAGGAGACAACAGGAAACCAGACAAACTCATGCGAGTTGTCACCAATATGAAAGATGGATGCAAGAACCCCCCTTAATGGAAATTTATATCAGTTCGTTATTACAATACCCAATGATTGCATAAGGAGATAATGCAAAACTATAGAAACATAGGTGAAAATGCAAACCTAGCACACTAAACAAAAATGAATGCATGCATAAAATAAGTTACACATTTTCTAGAAATGACCTTAGATCTGCATAGAGGTTGAAACCAGCTTTCCAACACTACAAAAATCACGAAAATAGGATAAGCGAGTCACAAGATATGCGTCCCGGAGTGAAAACAGCAACATCTGACTTCTGAGGCTGAAAAAGACATCAAAAATGAAAAACTAGAAAATCAAACCTACACCATTGCATAGAGCTCGAAACAGATTTTCGACGATATCTCATTTGCAAAAAAACAACGCCAGATGTGAAAGTTATGATCGTTTCCGAACCATTCCAAAGGTCCGACACAATAAGGTTCCCGCAGCCCGTGGGCTGTAATATTCAGCCCTGTTCGGATGCTGGACCACGCTAGGGGACAAAGGTCAAAGCCCTCAGCCGCTCATATGACAGGGGCTGGAGTGTCGGCAGGTGCTAAACGGCCCCTTGGTCCAAGTGACCACGGCGGAGCCCATGGGGGCGACGCGCGAGGTGGTGCCAAAAAAGTCTGCCGGTGGCGGTGGCTGGTGGGAGGCCACCCGGTGGCGGGTGGGTGCGGCCATTTATACCGGGCTGCGCAAAAATATTGGCTGGTTTTTTTTTTTTTTTTATTTTTTTGAATTTTTCTCAAAAATCAAGCCTCGTAAACTGTGCCTGGGGGCCGTACGACCCTTGGGAAAAAAATTGCTTCTCCGGATGACAAGTGTCCAAATCAGAAAATTTTATATGGAAATGGGGGTTTTTGGATGCTATGAATGCAACGGCAAGGTTCGTTTGGGCCCAAAGTGCTCCGAAAATCAAGCGACCCCCAGATCTATCAGAAAAATCACCGAGCTCGAAACCCTCACAGATCTGGCAAATGGTGATGAAAATCAATGAAATAAAAGCCATTTCTAAATTTTTCCAGTGCTCTAAATCCAACGGAAAACCCCGATCTGATCCAAGATGCTGCATAAATGTGCTCAAGGAATAAAACCCTCGAGGGACTCCGAATGAGCTCTGCAATGAAATCCTCCAAAAAAGTTGAGAAGGGGCTGCAAATCATGGCTCTGATACCATGTTAGAAACCAAGAATCAGTTGCTAGACCAAAATACTTCCACAAGAGAGAGATAATGGTGAGAATTCTTGCTATATCAATATGCAAGATTGATTGATGATTGAATTGATTCAAATGTACAAGATGAGGCTTGCTTATAAAAGGCAAGCATGCACAACCCTAAACCTAACTTGAGCTACAAGATAGCTCAATTAGATAAGGATAACAAAATACAACCTAGTACTTAAATGAAAGCCTAAGTAAACTTATGAAGATGTAATTAAATAGTTAATTACACCAACACCCCCCCATAAGTGCAACTTAGGGAGAAGATTATAATGCAAACTACTATGGGTCCCGGCAACTAGGCCATGTTAGGTACCCATTTACAGATGCAAATGAAATGTAGTCTCTCATAAAGCAGAGAAAAGGGGAGAACCCAGTGGGAAGAAAACCCCTCTCCAAAAGAGAGAAAACAAAAACAAGCATGACGAATGTAAACATGATGTATGGGGGTGTTAGTGTAATTAATATTTAATTACGCTTGCATAAGTTTACTTAGGCATTATTTAATTCCTAGGTTATAGGATCTTATCTTTATCTTATCGAGATATCTTGTTGCTCAAGATAACATTAGGTTGTTGCATCTTTTCTTTTATAAAGCAAATTATCTCTTGTAATTTTTGTACTTTGAATATATCAAATTGCATGTTTTTATGCAAAGTTTCTACTTTTTCGTTTTCCTCTTCTATGGATGGTCTATTTTGGTTTGCAATCAGATCTTGGTTTTCTAACATGGTATCAAAGCTTCTGGGGTTGTGGACTCCTTCTCGGATCTGAGGGTTTTATTGTTGGCATGAAATTTTTTTGCTGAGTGTAGATTGGGGTTTCAAGAACCTCGCAGTTGAGATCAGAAGATTCTGCAGATAGATTTTGATTGTAAATTCATCCATTTTAGGTAAAGTCATTTTTGAGGCAAATTTTTTTTTGCTGGAACAACATCCTCAGCTGTATGATTTTCTCATTTTCACAAAAAAATATTTCTGAAATATTTTCTGTGGTATTGTTATAATTTTTGGGGCAAAAATTGTTTTTATCGGGCAAAATATTTGTGGCAATATTCGGGGATTTATTTCAAATCTGGGAAAATATTTATTATTAAAGTCTGCAGACATTATTGGAGGCATTTTCGACAGAGTTATTGTAGATTGTTAGCTCACATTAGTACATCAGCATCAGATCTGCATCTTGTGCAGAATATTCCGCAGTCTTTAACAACGGTCACATCATTCCTATTGGTCCGTCCGTGAGTACTACCATTGGCAATCTCATCGGCAGTCATTGCAGCCGGTCCATGCTTGGTCGGTGTATAGTTTCATTGGCTATCAAAGGGTGTATGAGTAGTGCTTTGTCGGCTATTAGATCCACTTGCATCACTCGCTATCCAAGTCTCCGGCGGTACACACATCCATCGAAGGTCTCATCCTTGGCGGTCTTCTCATAGTTGACTTCATTGCCCGGTGGGTATTTTTCCACGTACTGGCCATTCCCATCAGCGGGTACCTTCCATTGTTGTTGGCATACGCAGATTTCATCACCCATAGGTATAGACCATCAATCCTTGGTACCTTCATCTGGCATTGGCGGTACATCTCTCGACATTCATTGAATCCATCGGCCTGGTTTAGCCAGTCTGTAGTCAAATAAAGGGTACGAGATTTTTTCATGATGTCGGCGGTCATCCTTCTCTATCGGCATTAGTCACCTCACTATCATTGTTTGTTGTCAAATGACCTAAGCCATGGGTACTACAGTCATTATTTGGCCTATCTTCATCACCGTCGGCGGTGAAGGTACCTTGGTTTGGCCTTTATAGCCGATCCGTTCGATGGTACCAGTACTTGATCTCTGTAGTCCTTTGACCTATCGAAGGGTACAAGTTGTTTTTTTCTATAGGCTTTAATATTATAAAGGATTTGTTTTAAAATATGGTCGTTGGTCTTTGGATTTGTTGGCTATATTAAAATATTCAAACTCTGCCTTACACATTGCATAAATACCGATGGGGTTTGTGTAAAGATTTTATGTGAGGCAATTTTATTTTGCAACTTGTTAACCCTTGATCATATGAATGCTCGGGTGCTTTATTTTTGCATTGGTTTAGCCTTTCAGTGCTGTGTATTTGCCCCCCATAGTGCCTTTTATAGGCCTTTTTTTCATTTTATCATAACTTTTGCATACGAAGGCCATTTTTTAGAAATGAGATATCATCGGAAAGCTAGAAGAGTCAAATTTTCAGTGGTGCAGATATTTTGTAGGTATTTTGCATTTTTGTGCCATATTTTCCAGGTTGAATACAGATCTCCCTTTTGGCTTTTGAAGCTCATATGTTTGTAAATGGATTACTTAATTACTTTGGAGAAAGGGAACTATAGGCAATGGAGTAATTTAATACTCACTCATCTTGGTGAGAGGAATCTATTGTCCTATTTGTTTGATAAAGTTCCTCATCCTAGCACAGCTGTTGAGTATTGCATTTGGAAAGGCTTTAGGGCTAGAGTCTTTAGAGTTATTTTTGAAAATATAAATGATGAATTTTTGGAGACACTTATTCACTTCGAATGTCCTCATGCTCTTTGGACTCACATTAGAGAGGTGTATGAAGACCATGATTCTTCTCCATCTCTTGAAGCTCCTCTTTCCAACTCACATGTGCTTGTTCATTCTTTAGAGTTGATAACCCATGCTTGTGATCCTTTGGACGCGATTGCAGATGCTTCAGAGGTTCCAGATTCTTCATCTTATGTTGATGAGTCATTTAGTACTACCATTGATTCATTGAAATAGGTATCTGATAGTCTTCCTGATTGGGATTCCTATTTGAAAAACATTGCTTCTTTGTTTGTGGAGTCTCACATTTCAGATTTGGAGGACCAATTTGAGGGTCTATCTCTTCTATTTGATGATAGTCATGGATCCACTATTATCACTTCATGTTTTTCTATGGAGTTTGTTCAAGATTAGTTTCCACTTGTTCTTGGTTTGTCACAGTTTGTTGTGATTGGGAATGTACCTGATTGGATTGTGGCACCATCTTCATCATCCAAGAACTTGGCAACACATGAGCAGATATCAGAGACACAATCTTCATACATATGGATTCCTCTTCCTACTTCCTATCTAGAATGGGAATCATTCGTGTAGTTGAACTTGGTGTATCTTCTTCCTAAGGGGAGAAACATTGTTTGTAGGCATTGGATTTTGTTTTATCTTCAGACATTAACCATACTTGCAAGAGATCATACATCTTGGGGGGGTCATTTATTGTATATTCATGATGGATGTAGTCCTTGGGGGTTATCATTGAGTCCTCCATACATCATGTTTACATTCGTCATGCTTGTTTTTGTTTTCTCTCTTTTGGAGAGGGGTTTTCTTCCCACTGGGTTTTCCCCTTTTCTCTGCTTTATCAGAGACTGCATTTCATTTGCATCTGTAAATGGGTACCTAACATGGCCTAGTTGTTGGGACCCATAGTAGTTTGCATTATAATCTTCTCCCTAAGTTGCACTTATGGGGGGGTGTTGGTGTAATTAACTATTTAATTACATCTTCATAAGTTTACTTAGGATTTCATTTAAGTGCTAGGTTGTATTTTGTTATCCTTATCTAATTGAGCTATCTTGTAGCTCAGGTTAGGTTTAGGGTTGTGCATGCTTGCATTTTATAAGCAAGCCTCATCTTGTACATTTGAATCAATTCAATCATGAATCAATCTTCATATTGATATAGCAAGCATTCTCGCCATTATCTCTCTCTTGTGGAAGTATTTTGGTCTAGCAACTGATTCCTGGTTTCTAACAGTAAGTATTCCTTGCAGGTTGTCTAAGGTAAGCTGATCAAAGTGTTTCTTTTCTTCTAGGGCTGAAACCTTAGATTCAAATTTGGATGGTAAGGTTCTAACAACCTTTGTGACCACATCAAATTCATTAACCTCTTAACCTAGACCTTTCATTGCATTGTCAACTTCATCAACTCTTAGGAAATATTCAGCCACTTTTTCATCATCCTTCATTTTCAACTCCTCAAACTAATGTTTGAGTGTAATGATTTTTGACAGTTTGACTTTCTCATTCCCTTGATATATAGTTTCAAGTTTTTCCCAGATATCATGAGCAGATTTGCAATGCATGACTTTAATGAACACATCTTTAGTTAACCCACACAAGATGGCATGCTTAGCTATGGCATTTATTTTATACCTCTTTTTTTTAGTAGGATTAGTGGGAATAGAGGCTAGTACATTGTAAGAATTTATAACAATGCTCCAAAAATCAACATCAAAAGAAATAAGAAAAGCTTCCATTCTGATTTTCTAGAACACATAATCTATTCCATCAAATAATGGAGCTCTGGTTACAGAGGCACCGTCTTGAGAATGTGCCATTAAAAAAAACTCCAAGACCAAGATCAATCCAAGGTGATTGAAACCTATCAGAGGACCCTACGATATGATACCAATTTATGGAGTTAAAATGACACTAAGAGGGAGGGGGGTGAATCAGTGTCTTAACAGATTTGACCAATTTTCAAAAATTCAAAAACATAGCCTAGATTTGATCTCAATATTACCCTGATTAATGCATTCATGAGTTGAATGTAATCATTCATAAACAAAATTGAGAAAAGAAATAATCCCAATAGTGAAATGAAACAACAACAATGTAGTAAAGTAGTGAGAATACAAAAGAACAAAGAGACGCAAAAATTGCCAAGTGGAAAACCCTCCTAGGGTATAAAAACCACTCCCGAAATGCCTTCCAAGATTAATCTTTTAATCAACTATTCACAATGCCTTATAGGCTAATTTTTTAGCACCCACTCAAGGAGCACCAACCCCTCAAATTATGATTTGAACATCAATAATAACTCAGAGGATTTCTCTATTTTCAGTTAAGCACATGTTTCTTTGTTTTCTCATCTACAAAATACCTTAAAGATTCAATAATTGAATCCCTAAAATACTATATAGAGAAGAAATTTACAATATCTCTGCATCTTGTTATTTAGATTTTATTGCAAAGTTTATCCATACATTTTCATATAGCCAAGGAATGATAATCTCAGAATTACGACAACTGAACAAAAACATAGTTTTCTACTCCTATTTATAGATCTTTTTGATTTAAAAGCCAGATAAGTAACTGTCTTTAGAAGTAACAACTAAACAGCCAACCTGAAAAGATTCAGATTGATGATAACAAAGCTGTTTATAATAGAAATCTTCAACTTGTACCTAGCAAGATTATTAGTCGACGTGAAATTATTTTGCCAATACATGAGCTGTTTCACCTAGCTAAGAGCCATCCACAACAAATTTGAAACGTATGAGATCATTTTACTATTTAAAAAGCACAACTGCCCACCACTATAAATCAAAACTTCTGATGCATGAAAAAAAATACTCTGTTAAGGCATCATTTTCCACATTAGAAACTACGATGCAGAAAGCAGTTAAAAATGGTGATTATAAACTAGTATGTGCAGCATGAAATGCATAAATACCAGACAGATCTACAACTCCCATGGCTCCATCAACCACTGTCAAGCTTCCAGCCAGAAATGCACCAAATAAAGCTTCCATATGCCACAGATAAAGCCATTATAGCCAGCAACAACTGATACTTAAACTCTTATGATGGTGGCCAGGCTAGGGTTTCATACCCAGCCAAAAAGAATAAACTCAAATTTTTTTTCCCTAAGTAACTTTCTTTTCAATCGATGACTTTGTTGAAATGATCCTTTGTGTTTCATTGTAACATTGTGATATTAGGGAAACATCATCTCGAATACATTATGTCATGTCGAAGATCATTGTCATTTCCAAGTCGCCAAGACAATACATAGTCAAGGAGACACTATAGAGATTGCACTATGTTTCACCGATACTCCCATCCATCTCGTGTATCGCAATGACAAGAAAAAATATGTGAGACACTACGGAGTCGCTAATACCTCCCTCTGAATATCACAAACTCTTACCGATATGCATCCATCCACCATCGGTCGGTGTGACATTGCACATTCGTTATGATTTCACACCAAAAGCAATATGTCTGGCTGAAGTGAATCTTTAATGTGTTGTACAGCAAGGCTTTCACGGAGAATCCTTTGATGAAACCCTATGTCGGCAAGACAGAACAACCTTGCTAAGATCACATTCCAATATCACCAAGCTCTCGCCGATAGACTTCCACATGCATTAGTCGGTGAGACATAACCCTTTTCGCTATGACCCTTCACTGAAGCCTTAAACTCTTGCCGATATGTTCCCATTCAACCTCTGATTAGTGAGACAAAGCAATTTCACTGTGACCACATACCGATGGTATAACTTATGCCGATATGATTCTTTTCTGTCACCAAAACAAAAGAGAAGTCCTTCCAAAAGCAGTCTGAAAGTAAAAATCAATCGTCATGACATCAAAAATGTCTTGCTGATAGACAACATAGACATTTCAAAATGGATTGGGGAGACCCTGCCATTCTCACATTGATATGTATAAGCCCAAATGAGAAACAACCAAAACCATTAGACAAATGTGATGTCAGAACCAAGGTAAATGTAATGCCTTCAAAAATGTGAGTTCAAAGAATGTAATCAAATGGCTTGAAAACATGTGAAATACACTTGTTGTATGCAAAGAGAACCATCTTGACAAAGAAACCATCTGTCAAGCTTTGTCAGTCAAAGAAGTAGCATACATAACATGAACCAGAAATCTCATCACCATGAATTTGAATAATAACAAATATCTTTCTATAATAGCCAAGAGACATCAAAGAAGTGCCAAAATAGAGCATAAGGATCCAAACTGAGATGGATTATCAAAGAGAACTAACTGAAAGGGATTTTGTCATCAAGGACAAACTATAAACACAACAGAGATCCAACACTACTTCCATGATTTTTTGATATTGCAAGTGAGCACAAGCATCTAGGTATAATTAAACTAAGATGACCTGAGCATTTCTTATGTAAACAAACAAGAATTAACCACTTTCCTATGTGAATTGGAATTTCATCCATGATACTTTGTAGAGCACTTCCTGGACAATTCACACAGTAATTATGATTAATTCACAAACAATAGATAAGAAAAATACCATTCTTCTTCCTAGCTTCTCTAGTTCAATACATCATCGAGTTGGTCCAAATAAATGATAATAATGATCAAAGTACAACATATCTAACCTTTGCTTAAAGTATTTCTACCATTATCCAGATTAGATCATCCATCCTGATTTTATGATGTTTTTGTGATTTTCGAGATTTTTGACCAAAGATCTAACCTAAAGACCTATCCTAGGGGCCTCAGGGGCTGATCAAAGATTAGCCTTGCCTATGTTATACACACAAAGACCACGTGGTTCGACTGGCATAGACTCATGTTTTTGGCTTTTTGAAACTAAATTTTAGACCTATTTTTGGACTTTTGTTGTGATATGGATGTCTAATGTGTTCTTGATGGTGATTGATGTTTCATGTTGGGTTGTGTTTCAATCATTGTTTTTGTTGCGTTTGTCTTTTTGTTGTTTGTCCATTTGGTTAGGCTTGAGATTTATTGCCCCCAGTGAGGTTGAAATGTTGCCCCCAAGCTAGGGTGAGACATGACCATTCGTAATGATATGATAATGGATGTAAAAATGATGGTGAAAATAATGACCATGACATGCATCCAATAGATGGAAAAGCTGGTTAAATCACAAATAGCACCCATTTCCAAGTTTTCACATGTTTTTATTGCACTTTTTTCAATCTTTTTGATTTTTTGTATTTTTGTATTTTTGTATTTTTTTGTATTTTTTATTTTTTCATTTTTTGTATTTTCTTGTCACCAAAATGCCTATTTTCTAGGTTTTCATCAAGGTAACCATTTTCAGAAACTATTACGTGCACTAGGTGATTCAAGCATAGAATTTTCTAACTATTGATTGGTTCATCGAATAGATCCCCTTTAGGTGTAGACAATTGATATGTTCCTGATCCATAAAATGATATGATGACAAAGGGACCTAGCCAATTAGGTTCAAACTTCCCTTTCTTTTCTCTGTCCTGTTGATTTCTAGGGTTTTCCTTTAGGACCAAGTCACCAACCTGAAAGACTCTAGGTTTTACCCTGTAATTGTAGCTCCTAGACATTCTCTACTGGTATGCTTTCAAATGATTGAAAACTTTTTGACGATGTTCATCCAGTAATTCTAGTTCTTGTAGTCTAGAGATTCTATAATCCTCATCTATAATGATACCCTTCAGTGAGACACTTGATGTGATGGTATTTCTACCTCAATAGGTAGGAGGCTTCTGATCCATATACTAAGGCATATGGTGTAGCTCTTGTTGGTGTTCTGATGTTGGTTCTATAGGCCCATAATGTGGGATTTAGCTAAACATTCCAATCACGTCCAACATCATTAACCATTTTCTTTAGTATTTTTAGAATTGTCTTGTTTGAGGCCTCTGCTTGACCATTTCCCTAAGGATAGTACGGTGTTGAGAAATGATGTTGGATATGAAATTTTTCACACAATTCCTTGATGTCCTGATTCTTAAATGGTCTTTCATTGTCTGTAACAATGGACTGAGGTATGCCATACCAAAAAATTATGCAATTTAGTATGAAAGATGAGATCTTCTTTCCAGTGATTTTTGTTAAAGGAACCACTTCTATCCATTTTGTAAAGTATTTCATTTATGTGATTATGAACTTGTGTCCATTGGATGAAGATGGGTTTATCTTTCCTACTAGGTCCATTCCCCTCTGACAAAAGGGCCATGTTGATGTCAATGGGTGTAATTCTTATGCTGGCCCATGGATTAGATTACCATGGATCTGACATTTCTGACATTTCTTAACAAATTGATAAGACTCCTTTTCCATGTTCATCCAGTAATACCCCAATCAGAGGAGTTTCTTTGCTAGGGTTGGTCCACTTGAATGATTTCCAAAAATACCTTCATGAACCTCACATAAGGATGTTTTAGCTTTGTTGTGTTCTATACATCAAAGAAGAGTACCATCTAGACCTTGATGGTAAAGGTTATCAACAATCAATGTATGTCGAGTAGATTAGCAGATGAAGTTATGCTTTTGGTTTCTAGAAAGATCAGCAGGAAGGATATTATCCTTGAGGTAAGTAGAGATCTCTCCATATAGTGAGTTTTGAACATCGGCTATTTGACATATGGTCTGTGATTCAGGATTATCATAAGCAGGGTTAGATACTTGTTCTACCATAAACTCATAACAACCTTGATTTTCTAGTAATTGCAAGAGGGAAGCAATTGTATCCATAGCATCCATAGCTTTGTTCTTTGCGTTTGGTATCTATTTGAACCTGATCTCCAAAAAGTACTTTTCAAGATCATCTATCATTTTCTTATATGGCATGAGTTTTTCATCCTTTGTCTGATACTCGTCATTTACTTGATAAATGACAAGCTGTGAGACCCCATACACTTGTATTTCTGTGATGTTCCATTCAATAGCCACTTTGATGCTGATAATCAATGCCTCATACTCAACCACATTATTGGTACATGGAAACATTAGTCTATAGGACCTTGGGATGGTGTGTCCCTGAGGTGTAACAAATAGAATTCCTACACTAGACCCTCTTTGTGTGTATGATCCATCAAAATAAAGTATCCATTGTTGTGTGGTAATATTGAGAATGTCTACATCCAGAAATTCATTGTTCATTGGATGATTATTCTATAATGGAGCTTCATCTAATTGATCAGCTATCACCTGTCCTTTGATGGTTTTTCGGTCTACATATTGGATATCAAACTCACTTAAGATCATGACCCATTTTTGGTAGTATCCTTGTTAAAGCTGCTTTACTAAGTAGATATTTTAATGGGTCTATTTTTGTGATGAGTCTGACTGTATGAGTCAACATGTAGTGCTGCAATTGCTAGGTTGCAAATACCACTGCCAAACAAGCTTTTTCTATGAATGTGTAATTTATTTCATAACCATTAAGAGTCTTGCTGATGTACTAAATAGCTTGTTCCTTTCCCTCAGAATCTTCTTGTGCTAAGAGAGCTCCTAAAGAAATGTTAGTTGTTGCAATATATACTAACAAAGGTCTCTATGTTGCAGATGGCATGAGTATTGGAGGTGACATCAAAGATTGTTTTATTTGGTTAAAAGTTGTTTTGCATTCATGATCCCACTTTAATGAGACATTCTTATGAATTAGATGATTGAATGGGTGGCTTTTTTCTGCCAATTGTGAGATAAATCTCCTAATGGATTGTAGCTTGCCTTGTAGAGGCCGAAATTGACTGATATTTTTAGGCAGTGACATCTCCATTATTGCTTTGACCTTAGCTATATCCACTTTTATTCCTTTTTTTGACATTATGTATCTAAGGAGTTTTGCTAATGTTACCCCAAACACACATTTCTTAGGGTTCAATCTGACACTGAACTTTTCTAGTCTAATAAAGATTTTGCTTAGAATCTCTAGATGTCCTCTAGTGTATGATTTTGCTAAGATTTCATCCACATAATATTCCATGAAGTATGCATCATGTCATGAAAAATAGTGGTCATTTCCTATTGATATGTTGCACCCGCATTTTTCAACCCAAAAGGCATGGCATTCCAACAGAATGTAACCCAAGGACAAGTGGATGTTGTCTTTTCCTGATCTTCAAGTGCTATATTTATTTTGTTGTACCCTGAGAAACCATCTATTAATGACATGGCATGGCCAACCATTAGATCCACAATGATGTCAATGCTTGGTAGAGGAAAATCATCTTTTGGGTACACCTTATTTAGATCTCTAAAATATGTGCATATCCTGATGCTATTATCTGGTTTAGATATAGGCACAATATTTGAGATCCACTCAACATAATCAATAGACCTAATAAATATTGCATCCAACAACTTCTTCAGCTCTCCTTTTACCATTAAGGAGATGTGGGGATGCATTTTTCTCAAATTTTTCTTGAATGGTTTGATTCTAGTTGGTAGAGACATATGATGCATCAGGAGATCTGGATCTAATCCTGGCATGTCAGAATAAGACCAAGAAAAATTGATATGTCGCTCTTCAAAGAATTTGGTAAATTTAGGTTTCTCTTGTTATGTCATAGACACTGCCAGATGTAGAATCTTTGCTAAAGATTTATGGATTGTGTTGGTTCCACTAGGACTGGTGATCTGTAATGGTAATGCTCTAGAAGGGTGTCAAATCTCCCATATTTTAGTGCCTCAGAAATTTTTTCACTGTTAGATATGTTTATTTTTTCTTTTTCCAAATCTAATGGTGCCACGGAATGGTTTTCACCATTAGATCTATTTTTTTTGTTGTCATTTTTGCAACTAGAAGATTTTGCACCCTCCCAATTTGAAGTTTTGTTATGAGTGTTATGGGTAGAACTTGTCTTAGGTTCATTAGTGCAAAGAAAATTTATGATGGCATCATCATTTGAAAAGACTGGTATGTGAATAGGTTTGGTGGGTTCCCAGTCAATAAGTTCAGGATGCCTCAAAGGTAGTAAGTCATCAGGATGAGTAAGGTCAATGGTTGTGAGTGTTCCAATAGCTAGGTGGTCAAAGTTGTCAGTGGGAAGGTTGAGGTCTATGATATTACCCTCCTCCGAGTTGTCTAGTTCACTCGATGTTTGTTCCTCCTCACTCGAGTCATCGATATTTGGTGATCCTAATACAAGTGGTCTTGTTCTTGAACTTTTTCCTTCCTCTCGTACGGGTGTATATGCTTTGATGACACAATTTTTTTGTTAGTGTATGATTTTGCAGATAAATGATCCCATTCATACTCATTTGCAGAATCCTTTCTACCACTTTTTGAGTTACTTCTTTTGATTCTCCTGTATAGCCTAATCATGTTTTGTCCTTAGGCTGAAGTGTTAGAGGTTGAATAGGTTCTATAATACCATCTTTTCTCTTGCTAATTGGTCCTTGCCCTTCATAGCCCATTTTTTCTAATATAGGCTTTCCTTTTCCATATTTATATGTTTGTATGTTGATATTTGCTAATGTTGAGGCTTCTTTATCTTTATATAGCAAATTAAGAATGGCTTTGCCTTATGATTCATCTTCTAGGGTACCTGCTTTTACAAACCTTTTTCCCAAAACCATGATAGGTTGTGATGATCATTGTGTATTTGTTTTGGGTTGTCCATATGATTTTGGGGATGGTAGTAATTGTGAAAGACACAAAGATTGCTCAAGGGAATATTCTCCCAAGCCATTGTCCTTTAACAGGATCTTGTCTATAAATTGTTATGATAGAGTGTTCAAGGGTCCTTCATTATTTGATATAGTTGAGTCAACAATAGTTGTTTCCTTTGCTTGGTCCTTCTTCTCAACCTATTTGGATATAAAATTGAGTTTCTTTTCACCACTGGATGAAGAAGATGTGCTAGCTTCTCTATTGTGGGGTATCAAAGTGTCTTGATTTGCCTTAATCATGTTACAAGTCTAAGGATTATTGTTGTCTGCTGAAATTGTGACCTCTTGTCCATTGACATGAAATTTCATACATTGATGATATGTCAAAGGTACCACTTGCATTTCATGTATCCATGGACATCTTGAGAGTATGTTATATTTTAGCTCCTTGTTTAACACTTGGAAAACAATATTTTTGAAAATCAGTCTCACTTGAATTGGTAGTACAATGAGACCCTTGGAAGATCTTTCCACTTCATCATATGCTTTTATTGTTAGCTTTCTTTTGGCATCAATGGCATTGTTAGAATAGCCTAGTGCACAAATTAGTTTTAAAGTACAAATATTTAATCCAACTCCACCTTAAGACACACTTGGCACAGTGTTTATGGATTAGAACCTCTATATGAAAGGCAGCATTTGTGTGGGTGATTTAGTGACACATCATCTTGTTCGGAGAATGATAGACAATGAGGTGTGGTCAAATGTCCCACCATAGCTTGAAATTGACAGACATCCAAATTATTGAGTACCGTAGTGGCTACCAACACCTGTTGTAGAACCTCTATATGTGATGGTGAAATTTTAAGAAGTTCCAGTATGGATATCTGTGTGGGTATCTTTGGTAGTTGATCCACAATGTTGTATTGATGTGATGGGGGAGTAGTGATTTTAGGTGAAAATCCTTTCAATATCACTTTGGACTACCCCCTGGTTGTTGCATTGATTGGTTGATAGTCTTGTGTTTCCCTAATTTTTATGACATTGATTTGGTTGTTGGATGTATTTATGTTTGAAATCACATTTAGGGATACCGTGTCATTGATGCTTATGGTATTTGTTTGATTATGAATGACATTATTTTTCTCAACTTCAGAAATGAAAAGAATAGTGGTGTCATAGATATAGTTTACACTTTTTCCTTTATTGTTTGAAGAAGATTCTCCTTTTTCATAGTTGGCTAAAGGATTTGTAAACACACTGTGATCATTGTTTTTTTATGTCCTTCAAAAAACACCTTCTTTGCTTCAATCAGGTCTTGTATCAGGTGTTTTAATTGCATACAGTAATTTTTTTTATGTCCTTTATTTTTTATGAAAGTTGCAATAGTTAGCATCATTCCACCAAGATGGTTTCACTTTCAAATCCCAATTTTGTGCTTCTAGTAGAGTAATAAATCTATTTGCAATAAGCTCTCTCATTGTTGATTCCAAAGTTTGTCCTAATGGTGTAAATATCCGTTGATTGGATTTTCTTTGATATGTTGGTGGCCAAGATTCTACATTATTTGGGTTATTGTTTTGAGTGGTACCTTGATTGTTGTTCTTGTTTTCATTCTGATTTGTTTTCATAGGTGTTGCTATCAAATTGAATATTGGTTTTGTATTTTGTGTGCTAGTTGTAGCATCATTGTTTCCAGTAGTTCTATTTTTCTACCAAAATTTAGGCTTTTCATTGTTTCCATAGTGATTTGAGGAATTTGCCTTGTTTGATGTATCATTGTAATGTTTAATCACTCCTCTTTTGACTAAGGCTTCTTCAATTTTAAGCCCTTTCTCAATCATCTTTTCAAATGTTGGAGGACATTGCATTTTTAGTCTATAACTCATGTCATCATTTAAGTTGTCGATAAATAATTCAATCTTTTCCTCTTCAGGTATAGATCAAGGATATCTAGCGAACAACTTTTGTGAACATTGTAAGAATGATAGGAATGTCTCTCCCTTCTTTTGTTTCATGTTGTACAGATCTTTTATGGTTACACGATGTTGAATGTTGAAGGAGAACTGTGTGATAAATCTGATGACCAGTTCTTCAAAGGATAGAATCCCCAGTTGTAATTTGGAGAACCATTCCATATAGTGTGCTCCTAAACTCCTAGGAAATAACCTCATTAGGTAAGTATCTTCTTGTACAAACTCGAGGCTCATTGTTCTGAATTCCCTCACATGGTCAATCAGATCCATTTTTCCATTGTACTTGTCATATTTTGGGAACTCACAATGCCTAGGGAAGGGTATCATGTTAGCACTCGAATGAAATGGATAAGTACAAATGTTCTATAATGAATACCTTTTTTTTGTTCCCTTTTACATATCTTGAATTTGTTGTTGTAAAGTTTTCATTTGAGTGGTTAGACCAACCACTTGATTTGTGTCTTTGTGTTGTTTCGTTTAATCGATTGATGTCAAAATCTTTCGAAAGTTTTGCACCCAATTCTTCTAACATCAAGAGGTATTTTTCCATATCTTGTTCCAAGACCTTTTCCATGAATTTATGGAAATTTGTATCTTGTTGGTCTGTTTGTATATCCTCTTGGATTATCTCATTGGGATCATTTTGATGAAATCGAGAAAAGGGGTTTTCTTCTGCCATTATGTTTGGTGTTTTGAGTTCCTTTTCTCTAAGTTTTTGTCTTTGTAACCTTATTAAGATTGGCATACAAGTATTTGTTGTTTTACTAAAACTTTGATCTTCTATGTTCAGATTAGTATCAATTGGATTTTAACAAAGTCAGATAGAATGATGTATTCTATTGATGAGACTAAGTTAAAAATCTAATTATTGTGTTTTGTTTCATGATGATAGGATGTCAAAATGTTGATGAGGAAACTTAACTCAATAATCAAGATTTTTGTTTTGATAATTGGACACTTTGTAATTTACAAGATCTGGGTTAAAGTTAAAAAGAATTTGACTTATAAGAACCTATTTGATTCATGTTTAAGGTGCTATTTGGATTGTAAAAATGTTTCCATCTGTTAAAAACCTGAGTTTCTGATGCCAACAAATCTAACAGATGTTTCTGAAATCTCTCTATTTTTCTATTCTTTGGAAGTGCTAATACAGAGGGGACAAGCACTAAAACAAATCATAGTAGTGCTAAAAGTTCTGGTAAAAGTGCTAAAATAGACTGTAGATGCAATAAAAGACCGGTAAATTCTAACACTGGTAATTTTGGTTACTGTCAATGGACACACTGCAAAATTTGGCAGAAGTGCTAAAATAGACCATAGAAGCACTATTTTAGCTATGTATGCACTAAAAGATAGCGCAAAAGTGCTAATATAGAGTGTGTAAGCGCTACTTTGGGATTCAATAGTGGTGTATAATTTTCCTTTCTGTAAAGAGACTGACCCTTTTTTGTTGTAATTTTGGGATTTTTGGTATTTTGAAAGAATATCTCTGCTAGTAATTTTCTGATTTTGGATGACAAGCCTAATGTTTCCAAGTTTTCTCTATTGTAAGAATTTATCAGGCCATTTGGAATATTATATGGCTGGTTGTGGGATGGAAGACTAATGAATAGGTTGACTATGATTATGTTTATGTGAAAGAGCTCTTCTTTGGAAATAAGCTTGTGAATACAAAAGCTCTAAAGCATAATCATCAGTATATCCCCTAGCAAAATCGTAAAACCTATGGATGAAAGTTATATGTTGAAGCAAGACTTTCCTGCTTTGATATAAAAAATCGTCTTCTTTCCAAAAGTTTCTTGTAACTAAGTTGTTTCTTTGGTTTCTTGACTCTTTTTGTGAGGGATTTCTTGACAAATGTTGTGGATTTCCAATCCCTAATCATAAATTTCACCATTTGATTTTTTTTTATTCTTTTTTGTTTTCTAGATGATCTTTATCTAAATTAATGATTTTGAAAAAACAACAAGCAATTGTAGAATAGCTTTTTTAAGACCTAGAATCTAAAAAATAAGTTTAACAAAAATACACTTCAGACAGACTCACTCTTAAGGTCAAAAAGGTCATTGTTATACTCAACAACCCACATCTTAAAATTTTATTGACTCACATAGCTATGTCACCCCCTAGATGGTGCTCATGCTTTTGTCTTTTCTAGGCGCATACTCAAAGTTAGATTTCTCGATCCCTTTAGCAAACGATAATTGGGAATTATATAGTGAGTGTCTTGGGGGCAGATTCTTCCCTCCCCTTGCACTATGATTATTACAATGTATGGTTACTAACTCAGCTAGATTCTACAATATGGTTCATAGATAGGGTTTCCATGTGGTGCGGCAAATGATAAACTCCCTCAGGAGACCTCCTAACCTTTAGAACAAAGGCTTTGGGGATGGTTATCTTGCACACTACTGTCAAGTTGGACTTTCACCAACAACTCACTTTTTGATTATAGTGGGTCAGAATCCTTGGATTTAGGCTTCCCACTTAGGTCATTCCTATAGGGTGAGTACTTTTTCCCACTACGACAGACCTTCTAAAGGATTTAATAAAGCATAAAAATGCATAAAAATAAAGGATGAGTCTAGCGTTTTGATCACCCAGTTAAGGGGAGAGCATATGCCTATCACCACACAATCACAGTAATCAATTGTTCAATTTTTAGAGCCCAAATGACAATTTTCTATTCTAGGTGAGGATATTGCTTCACAAGAGTCATGATGTTAATTTTAACTGATATAGAAAATGTATGATGACTGTGTGATCGAAAATATGTATAATGAAATTAAGTAAAACAATATTCAAGCACACCAATAAGACATTGTATCAAAACAGAACATAAAAAGTAAATAAATGCAAACTCAGTATTCTGCTTCAATTGTCGTCCTATTGTCCTCTATCTTCAGTTTTTTTGTTGATTCCAGCTTTTGCTCTCAGATTTGTAGGCTAGGCTCAACAAACTATCTTCCTAAAGAATGAGATTTTAAATGTGATGCATGATGCAAGATTATGCTATGATATTGAATTGAACTAATATGCTTGAAATAAACATGATGCTATGATATGAGAATACTAAATGAATTAAATGCATGAACTCTAATTAATTTCCTATTACCAATGCTTGGATTCACACAGGTATTTATAGAGTTTTTCGAATGATTCTGATTGGCTATCTTGATTGATGGTTGTGATAATTCCTGGAAGATCGAATGGTTGAAGAAGGATGAAACTAAAGAGAAAATAGAAGAAAACTTGAAAACAAGATTTTTCTATTTTTATGACAGAGAAGAAGATAAGAAGATAAGAAATCATCTTTCTTTAAAAGAATAAAAGAAAGATTTAAAAGCTGATAAATAATGAATTAAAAATTCAATTATTTATTTGTGGAGGATATTCAACTTTTTCTTAATTAAATAAAATATTTAATTAAGCTTTTAAAAGCAGAAGAAAGTTTTGTGATAAGAAGAAAGCTTTAATTAGGATTTTTGAAGAAAGCAGAAGATCTCATATTTAAATAAAATATTTAATTATGATATGAGAAGATTTCAGAAGATTTTACAATTAAATAAAATATCTAATTGTGATTTAGAAAGAAAGCATAAGATATTTAATTAAATAAGGTTTATTTAATTAAACCACTTTTATGAAATTAATTAAATGAAATATTTAATTAATTAGAAGAAGAATTTAAAATAGAAGAAAGAGAAATATTTAAACTTAATTAAATCAAAAGATTTAAGTTAAATTCAAACAGTGATAATTAATTTAAATAAATAAAATGTATTTATTTAATTATGAAGGAAGAATAAGATGAATGAACAATATAATTAAATTAATTAAATTTAATCATATGTAGAGGACTTTTAGATAAATTAATTAAATAATAAATATTTAATTAATTGTCAAGATTATAGACATGACTATTTTTATGTGTATACAATGACTACCCTAGGATTGATATATTTTAAACCAAAATGACTACCTTATGATTGATATATTTTAAACCAAATGACTACCCTAGGATTGGTTCTTTTCAGTCCAAATGTGTCAAAATAAATTTTTGGCCATAGTTGCATTCGATCTAGACAAGAATTATAGAAGCGCTAAAATAGATTGCATAAGTGTTGTTTTATTAATCAAAAGTGCTGCAACAATTGGAAGAAGTGCTACAAAATTTGGTATAAGCACTATAGAATTTAGTAGAAGTGATAAAACAAACTTGGACTTGGAAAAATCAACCTTTTTGAGACCTTTGGGTGGAAACACTAAAACATATTGCAGAAGTGCTAGAACTTTTGATAGAAGTCCTAGAACAGATTGCATAAGTGCTAAAACTTTCAGTGGAAGTGTTGTAGAATCCCACAATCATGCTAAAAGAAAACACGTGTATCCTATATGAAAAAATTTCAAAAAAAATGTTAAAATATTGGGTTAGAGCCCTATAGTTGGCACCAAAATGTAAGTGTGGAATAAGTAAGTAAAATAACTGGAAACACTTCTTAATGAAATATTATATCAAGATTTAACAACAATTAACTAATTTAAATCACAAAAAACTTGAAGGTGTCTCATTGTTTCCTATCTTCAAAGATTTATTAAATCAAAGGGGGCTCTCTGATTTGGTAAGTGTTGTGATTGTTAAAATGCCAATCTAGAGAATGGAGTTCAATTCTAAATGCAATGATCTACTTCTATATGGTGATTTCTAGATGATATTGATGCTACTGTAATCTATGCTAACATGAAACTGATGGATGGAAGCTACGGTAATCTACGATGCAACCATGATATTGATTCTACAGATGCTATGATTGCTATGATGCTAAGATGCTATTGCTATGATTTCTTGATTGCTATTCTTACAAAGTAAGTTTGCACAAAAGATGAGAGATTCATGATCCTTTTCCTATTTCAAAAGGTTGTATATATAGATTTGTGGCAACACATTGTAACAGGGCAGCACAACAAAGGATTGAATTCAATCTAGAGAATTGAATGGTTAGAGTTTGAGAAGCTTGAGCTGATTATGGGAATGGTTTCTCCCCATGAAAATATCAGGGTAGATGATAGGAAGAATCAGAAGAATGAGATTGAGAGGATTTCCTGCAAATTTTTCTCCATAACTTTCCTGTGAATACTGATTGAATTAAATTGGATATTTGATATCTAATTTGGTAGGTGAGGGAATAAAGGAAATTTCCCTTTATGCCTTTATTTGAATAATTTATGATTTTATTCAAATTAGTAAAAGGGGATAAATAATTTAATAAAACAAACTATAGAATTTATTTAATAAATAAATATAGAAGGGATATGATAATTAAACACCAAAGAACTTAACCTTGTTTAATTAATTAAGATTGAATGATGTGATAATTAAATAACACAAATTATTGAAGTTGTATATTTAATTAAAATTGAAGAATATGAGAATGAACTATAAATAAACATTTCAATTTAATAGTAGAGAAATTTAATTATGATAATTAAATAAAAAAAGTGAAATTCATTTATTTAATCAAGATGAAAATAATAGAATAAAGATTGAAGAATTTAAGATGAACTATATAAATAAATATTTATATTTATTTAATAGTAGATGAAATAAAGGTCATATTTTATTAATTATATTCACCGGACCATTTTTAGGTGTTTACATAAAGTAATTTCAAAAATTATTACGAAAAGGCTCACTGCCAAAGGGCTCACTGTCCAAGAAGGAATCACTATGTAGATACAAGGCTCACTACCTACAGATAGGACTCACTGTCTAGAAGGGAGGCTCATTGCCTATAGATACAAAAGATAATAGAAAGATACACCAGAACAAATTATACACATCTGTAACCTTAATAAGATAATTGCAGACATTGTTAGCTCACTACTTTCAGGAGTCTAAGACATTATAGTACTACTGCCTCAATTCAATTCCATACAAATATTCACTTCTCAAACTTGTGGCATTCTTGATACATCAATCCATAACATCTCAACTTGTATTTATACCATCTTCAACCTTAGAAACTTTCTCCAAGGTTGGATACACATGCTTCATTTTACAAATTCAAATTAGGTCAACAACTCTATATTCATGTGGTGGAAGAGAATGAGAGAAGACCAATCGAGCACTTAACTGAGACCCAAAACAATGTCTCAGATGAATCACATTCTTCCTCAATTGATACTTATCCTTTACATGACGTGTAGACATCAGGTCAGCCAAACCTAATGAAAACACAAATGAACTTTGAAGTACATACTTCTACAACAAGATAGTATGTAGATCACATAACACACTTCACCATATAATGGAAAACATCTTAGATGCCTATAGATGCATCTACAACAAATGCAACAACCTTCATACATAACACTTTCAACTAGTCCACTCAAACTATACAGACACACATAAAGACTCTAAAAATTGTCGTCTAGAGCACCAAACCATGAATGCCTTTGATACACCATAGATAACACCATTACAATCCATCTCTCAAATTTGTAAGACCTAAAACAAACCATTAAAGTATTGCAGAGAAGAAACATTTCTTACAGTCCAGACAAACAACTCTTCTAAACCAGTTCACACACCGGTGAACACAACTTTCACTCTTAATCAAACCAAGAGCTACAATCCAAGAAATATCACCAATAGATTCCCATAGACAACACTTCAGATCCACACAAGCATATGATCAACACAAATGAAATGCGGAGCACAAGCTGAAGCATATTCTGAACATACACATAACTTTGACTTTAGTATTTCTCAAAACTACTTGGTCAAGTCATCATAGCAGCACACCTACAACAACATAAAGATAGCTCCATGTACTCACAACATCTCTACAATATCTCAACTATACATGCACAACCTATAACACTTGATTCTTTTCTTTGTAATATCTTGTACTATGTTGACATCAATGACAACATCAATGAAAACACCACCAAACTCACTCATACTTGCAATAGTAAATAGTGTAAATATCTCAAGAGAAGCACATGAAGTTGAAGGGCATAATCCGGGTCAAGGGATTTTTCCTATTGATGAAGTTTTTGATAACAAATTTGATGTGTCAAGAGAGAAGGATAGGTGGGATTTTTGGGATAAAAATAAGTTCTTAAAACCTTAACCCCTAATGTTGGATTTGTCTTCAATGGAAAAAATTTCAAGCCAAGAGGAGAGTCCCCTAATATAGAAGTGCACATTTCCCTTTAGGAAGACCCAATTGATCAGACCTACTATACTCCTACGCCAAGTGAGGCTAAAAGTATCTTAGAAAATGAAGAAGAGATAGACAAATACATGCAAGCCTTAGAATAGGAAGAACTTAGGCTTAAGGAAAAAAAAGAGAATAGACAGAAGGGGTTGAAGGAGAAGGAAGATAGGACTAGAGATAAGCAACTTGAGAGAGATGCTCAGAAACAAAAAATAGAGAAGATGATAGAAGATGTTGCTAGGCAGAAAGCCTTCACTGAAAAATTTCTCCAAGTTGACTGTTGAGATTACCCTTGAAATTTGTTAGAAACCAAGATTTGAAATGCAAACCAGAAAAGCCTTCCACAGAAGAGAAAAATAGAAAAAGTAGAGCTATTACAAAAAGATATGCAACATAATATTATTCAGGAATTCTTAATTACAAGATATGATTTTATTTATAAAAGAAAAGATGCATAACCCTAATCTTATCTTGAGCAACAAGATAGCTCAGCAAGATAAGGATGAGAATAATTAAGCTAGGAATTAAATATTAACTAAGTAAAGTTATGCAAGTGTAATTAAATATTAATTACACTAACACCCCCCCATAAGTGCAACTTAGGGAGACTAAAAAAGCATGCACCTAAAACCTAAGATGAATGCAAGAAAGCATGAATGGGTCCCGGCAACAAGGCCTAATCAAGTACCCAAGTACAAATGCAATAATGAGGTAGAGAAGGAAAACCCAGTGGGACAAAACCACCCTATAATGAGATGACTGCTACAAAGAAGCACTAGAAGAACACTATGGAGTAACACTAAAACCATAATCCAACAAGCAAGGAAAGATACTTTTTTCTACAACAAACCAAAAATAGAATCATAATAATGTGACAACAGACCCGATGCCATGAAACACTAGAAAACTCACAAACTGGAACAACTGTGGAATATGTGAAGCAATAGTAGATGAAATGATGATAGAATTTGGAAACCGTGTATCTTGATGCCGATGCCAAATTGAGACTAAAACTCTTCCATAGGAATAAGTACCATGAGCATTCTAGAACATTAACCATAAAAACATGGCCCTCAAACTAAGAAAGATCTGAACCCATGCGGATCAAGAAACATAAACTCCCAATCTAAAGTGTGAACCGATGAATCTGATGTGTCGAGAAAGAGCAAAAAAGTGGCCAAAAGAAACTAGGAAACCAGATAACCCATGAAAGTTGTCAAAAAATCAAGATGAAGATGGAGATCAAAATGGATGTACACTCTAATCAGATTATTATGCAAGAAACCCCCCTGATTGAACTTTATCTTAGTTCATTTATTACAACAACCAAATGATTTTAAAATGAGAGAATGAAAAAATTCATAAAAATAAAATTAAAATAAACCTCAGATCAGTGTAGAGGACTAAACCATCTTTCCAATTCCGCAAGAATGATGAAAAAAGGATCACCGAGTCAAAAGATATGCCCTTCGAAGTGAAAAAAATTTGTTTGAGTTCAAGGACCTGCAAAATAAATCTGGAGCAGAATTTGGTAAAAAAAAATCCTACACCACTGGATCAGCATAGGAATCAGCTTTCCAACAGTATCTTGTTTGCAAAAAATGGACACCGTATGCAAAAAATACACTCGGTTTAGTGAAAATTGCTCCAAAAGGCCCTATAAGGGCTACAAGGCCCCAACGGGGCTAGAAAAAATGTGTGACTAGGGGCTGGAGCACAGGTGCTAGGAGCAAAGCTCCTAGTCCTCCATAGGTCTGCCAGTTTGCAGAAGGGGCCAGCAGGGGGCTAGGCGCATAGCACCTGATCCCCCATATCACCTCGGCTTGTGCATAGGGGGCCCGCGGGGGCTGAGCTTGCTGACGGAAGTTGGGCGGTGCAGACCGGTGGTTGGCGGCTTGTGGGTGGTTTGGTGGTGGCTGCCCAGTGGGTGCTGGGTGGCGGGATTCTTTTAACTGGAGGTATTGCACAGAAATCAAAAAACACATTTTTTTTGCATTTTTTTTATTTTCAAGCCTGGGGAAATGTGCTAGGGAGGCCATACGGCCTCCTTGGCAATTTTTTTTTGCCTCAAAAACAACTTTCACCAAAATCAATGAAACGGAAGGTGATCTTAGGGTTTTTGGCCACTACGAACGCGATGGTGACCTCCGTTTGTGCTCAAACTACTCCGAAAAATCAGCTACCTCCAAAATTGGCAAAAAATCTCCTAGCTTGAAACCCTCACAGATCTGGCAAACAATGACCAAAATCTGCAAAATAAAAACCAATCCTGACTTTTTCCAACACTCTGAATCCAATGGTGAAGCCCGATCTGATCCAAAACACCTCATAGATGAAATCAAGACATGATACCCTCGAGGAATCCCAAACGAACTCTGCAATGATTTTTCTCAAAAATATGAGAAGGGGTTGCAAATCAAGGCTCTGATACCATGTTAGAAACCAAGATCTAAAATGAAAACTAGAAAAGCCTTCCACAGAAGAGAAAAATAGAAAAAGAAGAGCTATTGCAAAAAGATGTGCAACATAATATTATTCAGGAATTCTTAATTACAAGATATGATTTTCTTTATAAAAGCAAAGATGCATAACCCTAATCTTATCTTGAGCAACAAGATAGCTCAACAAGATAAGGATGAGAATAATTAACGTAGGAATAAAATATTGCCTAAGTAAAGTTATGCAAGTGTAATTAAATATTAATTACACTAACAAAAAATAGAGAAGATGATAGAAGATGTTGCTAGGCAAAAAGCCTTCACTAAAAAATGTCTCCAAGTTGACTGTTGAGATTACCCCTGAAATTCCTAAAGTAATAGTCCAAAAGGGAACCTTTGCTACTAATACTTATACCACATCTATTGCAACTATTAGAGCCTTAGATCCTTTTGCCACTACTAAGAAATCATCATTTATATATCATAGGAAGAAGCCCATTGCTTAGACAAAGAAGACTACCTTTAATAATTTTAAAACCCCCACCAATAATGCAAAAAATGATCCTACTCCATCCACTGCACACCCAAATCTTACAATCTTGAAATTATAGTTAGAAAATGATAAACTTGTTGGACTCAAGGAACACTGAGAGGGGGGTGAATCATTGTTCCAAAAAATTAAACTTTAAATCTAGATCTTAATCCATTAATAGCACAAACATAAATAAAGATGCGAGCATATGAAAAAGATAATAAAAGCACCATAACACCAATATTTTTACATGGAAACCCTACTGGGGGAAAAACCATGGTGGAGATTAGTCCACAATTTATATACTCTATGAAAAGTATGAAGAAAAGGGAATGCACATGCATTCAAGCACACTTCCTAGGGCTCATTGCTCAAAACAAGGAAGGCTCACTACCTTACAAAATGTTAGAGATTACAACACAAGTTTGAACTAAGAAGATAGCCTCTACAAATTCCTGGTTTCAGTTCTAGTGAAGCTCATAAATCAAGTTCTAAACCTTTTGTCAGACTCTTCACTTTGCTTCTTCTATGTCACCAAATCCTCTTTTGTACCAACAAAATTCTCACAGTTGATCTTCAAATATTCACATACCCAACTTCTCTGCCCTAAAACTACTCTCATATATCTAATGCACACAAAATGAATTTCCCAAACTCACATCAATACTTGCTATCAAGAATTCAAACACTATATGTTAGCTTCACACAAAATATAATATTCTCTACATGTCAGCTTCAAATCATAAATAATTTTTGATGCATTCCCACACACATTGGCCAAACCATAGCTAGGACCCAAAACAAAATTCTCAAACATAGAAACAATTAAACAATCATCCCTTATACATCTACAACATGCTTCATTGATTAGGTCAGCCATAATGATCAAATAGATAGAAAATCATTCTATCGGATCTCTTTACATGTACATGGATTAATGCAACATCACAAAACTTACCAATAAGGTACCATACTTTCTTAACAACCTGTCCTAGGGATCCACAACACAAGATGATGATCCGGTGAAGAATACAGATTGACATACTAACCGAATACCCTGTTCATCATGTTCTCTGTTGCTAATACACTGTACTTGACTTTAGTTGTCGATATTACCAAGTTCAGATTTGCAGACCATAATAGTGACTTTAGTTGCCATCAATAACAACACTAGAAGCCATACCAATAATCTCCATGAGCCATATGCCAACAAAACTACAAGAATATTTGAAAAATGTTGAAATAGAAGTTGCTAATGCAAAAATAGCTAGAAAGATTTATTTTCTTAAAATGTCCACACCAACTCCAGAGACTTCAATCTCTAGAAATAATGATAGTGAGTCACAAAATAAAAATTCTAAAGGACACACTACCATTGGAGGTGGTAGTGGAGATCAGGGTGGAGGAAATAGTGGAAACAAGAACTCATATGTTGAAGATGATGAGGAGAACAAGAAGGGAGGTGGTGGTAATGATGGAAGTGGAAAGGTTAAGGATGGAAATTAATCTTAAAACCAAAAGGATGATGATCCTAGAAATGCTCATAGGGATAGAAAAACTAGAAGACCACTGCAAGTATAAAGGTATCAACATTTGTGTTTCACTAGAATACCTAGATATCCTACCCCATTTCCTAAAAAATTAGGCCTGCTTTAGTTAGATTCTCTAGAAATAATGTCGTGAGTGGTGAAGAACATGTTAAAGACTTTTCCAACATCATGGATGACTTTGAGGTAGAAGCAGAGGATGTCATGATAAAATTATTCATATATTCCTTGAATGAGGATGCCAGGGAGTGGTATTAGAGTTTTCTTGCTGAAAGTATCAGCTCTTGGGAAGAATTTAAAAGGTTGTTTAGAGAGAAATATAGTGATAACACATATTCAAGGTATTTGTTGAGTCAATTCAATAACATTGCTAAAGGTTCTAATGAGTTTGTCACTGACTTTAATACAAGGTTCCAAAAGGCTATGAAGAGATTGCCTCCCCATTCATAATTGAATGACAATGTGTGCTTGGTAAATTACTACAAGTCTTTTGATGCAAAGATGAGCTACCATTTACTTGATAAGAATCCTCAAACATTGGGGGTGGCTTATAAGGTGGTTGTCCATATTGATAACATGAGTTGAGCAACTGGTAAAGTTGGAAGAAGAGATTATACAAGGGTTCTCATAAATCCAAAAAAGGAGGATAAAACTTCTAGTGCTAAAGGAGGAACTCTTGAAGATAAGATTGATAATTTCATGAAGACTATGAATGAAAAAATTGCAAGGAAAGACAAGGTTTAGTCAAACAATTATCATAAGAATGAAAGACCTCCTTATTTATAGGATCATCCCTATAATACAAAATGGCACAATGGGAAACCTATCCCCAAAAATTAGAGGAATACTCAAAATAAGGTTCCCCTAGATCCTTTGTAGAAGAATTCAAGAAATTTTGCTGATGACACTCCTTGATGCATGGTTTTTCAAATGTTGCATTCTCCTCATCAATGTGCAGTTGCATAGATGGTTGAAGTAGAGGAAGATGTGCCTCAAGACTATGGTCAGTCAAATGAGGAGGATATTGATATAAATATGATTATGGATGGTTCTGACCTAGTTCAAAGTGAATGGTCATTCGATATGGAGTCTCATGAGATGGATGTAGATGACCAAAGGAAAATTTCCAGTACATATCAGCATCAAATTATTTTTGATGAGTATATTGATAGTGATAATGAAGTATATAATTTAGAAGCAATTGAAGATGGTGTGTCCCTGAGAAGACCTTCAGATGAAGAGATTGTGAGATATACTATGGCTTTGGCTACCCAAGCTAGAGGTTCATATCACCTAAGGAACATAATTGTCGGTGGTGAACAAGGTAGTCCTACTGGTATTTTCATCAAGGAGCAAAATGCCAAAGGTAAAGAGCATAAATATGATGGAAAAATAGAAGCAATCAAGGCAAAGGATAGTAGGGGAGATAATATTTGGGCTAAGAAGATAGAGAAACCAAAGGAAGATGCAGAGCTTAGGTCCCATGTTATGAAAACAAAGGCATAGAGGAAAAATCATGAAGCTGTGAGAAAAGTTTTCAAACCTAGAGATGATGCAACCAAAAATCAACAGAAGGAAAGAAACAATGAACAAGGTATGATCCCATTTGAATTACCTAGGTACACCCCTATTGATATGTTTCAATTACTTAGCCAAGTAAAAGTCTCTATTCCCCTTCTTGAGATGATGAGAATAAATGAACACAAACAAAAGGTAGTAGCCCTTATCAATGGTGCTACTATATCCTATAATGATTTAGTAGTGCCCACTCCACCCAAAGTGAGTGAAAAGGATAAGAAAGACAAATAATTTGAGGGAGTAATCACTGAGATCCCTCATATAATTCTAGGAAATTTAGTAACTGCTTGTCTTGGAAAGATAGACCGATTCTTCCTCACGCTCATTGTTGAGGGAATTTTCTAAAAAAATGTATTATTGATTCTAGAGCATCCAAAAACATAATGCTAGCCAAGATTATGAAGGCATTGGGGCTAGAAGTAGATAAAACTCATGGAAAGTGCTATGCTATGGATTTGAGGGAAGTCCCTATTACCAGTGTGATAAATGAACTTCCTTACAAACTAGCAGCCTATCCAGGCAAAGAATTTAAAATTAGTCTGGTGGTAGTAGATATTCCACGCAATTATGGAATGTTGTTGTCTAGGAAATGGAGTGCATCCATGAGAGGGAGTATGTAGTGTGACATGTCTTATACCACCTTCCCTATTGATGGTAAGGATGTACAAGTGGTACGAGAGCCGAAGGTGCCACATATGTTGGAACATGCTCCTGAAGATGATACAAGTCTCTTTATAGACACTGATATTAGTGACTTCAAGGTGGAAGAAGTACCAAGAGAAATTGATAGGTTCCCTATACCTATAGATAATGAAGTTGTAAGACTATCTGACAAGGATGAACTTTGGAAAATGTACTTCGATGGTGCAAGTTCCAAAGAAGGATTTGGTGTAGGAATATTGCTGGTATCACCTACTGGCAATACATAAAATATTTCTTTCACTATGCCTTTTGTTTGCCCAAATAATGTGGCAGGATATGAAGCATTGTTGTTGGGATTAAGATTGGCTGAAAAGCATGAGATAAAAAGGTTTATGGTAATTGGTGAAGTTGAGCTTGTGATATCCCAAGTGAGAGCCAAATATACTTGCAAAAACAACAGACTAAAAAAGTACATAAATGCTTTCTGGGATTCTATTGAGTAGTTTGATGCTTTTTGAATCAACTAGATGGAGAGAGGACAAAATAGAGTAACAAAATTACTTGCTAACATTGCATTAAGAACAAAATAAATTTTGTAGGTATCTCAAAGGTTGAGGTATAATCAAGGCCTTTCATTCCTGAAAATGTACACAATTGGAAAATCTTTAATGATGATGAAGATATTATAAGGTTTTTGAGATGTATTGATGAATATAAAGGTCAGGAGATTGACTGCGGGGCATTTGTTGACAATGTAGATGGAAAGGATACAGTATTTGGAAATGAAGTCATCCAATTAAAGACAAACAAAACCCCCAAAGGTCTTGTAGCATTAGAAACGATATTTGACAGTCAAGATAAAAGCAAAGTTAAGACAACTACTGCTCATCTAGAGGACTTGGAGGAAGTGAATTTGGGGACTGAAAATACCCCTAAGAAAGTATATGTAGGAAGGAGGATGAAACCAAAGGTTAAGGAAATGTTGTTCGCCATACTGATAAAATATATACATGTCTTTGCTTGGTCATATGATGACCTAAAAGCATATAAAGAGGAATTATTTCAACATGAGATTCCTCTGAAAGAAAATGCCAAGCCTTTCAGAAAAAAGAAAAGGCCCATTAATCTGACCTTGGCTCCAAAGATGCAAGAGGAACTAATGAAGTTAAGGGATGCTTGCATCATAAAACCTATAAGGAATTCCTAATGGGTATCTAATCTAGTTCCAGTTAGGAAAAATAATGGTGATATAAGGTTGTGTGTTTACTTTAAGAATCTGAATATGTCATCATTGAAGGACAACTATCCATTGCTAAACATGGAAGCCATGTTATAGAAGGTAACTGGTTGTGAGCTACTATCAATGATGGATGTTTTTTCAAGAGATTAAGTGAAGGTGAAGGAGTTTGAGCAGTAGAAGACTACATTCACTACTCCATGGGGCACCTATGTATATGTGAGGATGCCATTCAGTTTAACAAATGTAGGTGCCACTTTCCAAAGGGCTATGGATATGGATTTTTCTGATTTTATTGACTTATTCATGGCTATATACCAAGATGACTTGACTGCCTACTCCAACAAAGAGGAGGATCATTGCACACACTTGGAGAAGGTATTTATTAGGGCTTTAGAGTATGGGATCTCATTGAATATGAAGAAATGTGCCTTTGGGATCACTAAAGGTAAACTACTTGGGAATATTGTGTCCAAAGAGGGAATGATGATTGACCCTGAAAGGGTAGCAACCATAGATAAGATCCCTTAGCTACACTACTAAATTTGACTCCATTTTCCAACAAACATTCATCGGTCATTCGACAAACATTCTTAAGAAAATTGATGAATTGACGATAAAAAATTTGTCACCATTTTTTCGTCAAAATTCTGACAATGAATTAAACGTCAAAATAACAACGCAGATTTGTTAGTCGTCAACATCATAAAATGACTCAAATGTTCATCAGAATATCGATGAAAAATTTGTGTATCCACCAATGAATTACAACCAAAATGCAATTGCAATGGCTCTTTTGAAGCGTCGAAACAACACTAGAAGTTCATCGCCATTTCGACAAAATGGGAAAGGAGTTACGACGAAGCCTTTGTTGCAGCTATAACAACTTCATCAGACGTTTTCAGTGATTCATCGGTAGCCTTCATCGAAATTGCGATGAAACAATACAATCTTTTTTAAAAAAATATTCGTTGAAATGTACCATCACAGACACTCTTGGCGATGACCACCGAAGCCAACCCATCAGTGAGAGATCAATCATCGACACAGGATAGAAAACTCACTCTGATAGTCCATGTCTTGCCGATGACTTCTGTCGGCAAGACAGATCCAATGTCACACCAATCTGACCTCTTCAGGAGTTTTGAACACTACTGGTTATTAGCAAGAAATTTTGAGGGTCTCGCCAATTAAACAAGTGTTTAAGAGCAAGTAAATAGATGGAACCTATTAATTTTCTTATTTTGGGGTTCTTTAAATCATAGAATAGATACCACCTTCTTGTGTATAATGTACTTATATTTAGATTTGAATTCGAGACCAATTGTCATTGCACATTCCATTTTACTTGCACATAGTATTCTATAAGCAATATATTGATAATGCCAAATGATTTATGGTGTTGTACAATTCTACCTATCATCACAGTTCTGTTGTTCCCCCCTAGAGAATCCTACAAAGATAAGTTTACAATACCAAGTCAAATAATATGAAAAAGACTTACTTCCATACAAATTAAATGATTATTCTCACAATGGAAATTGTCTAATCACAACAACAATTCCATGAAAGGTTATCCATGCTTCATAAGAGATGACTGGTCATACATACAGACTGCAAAATGCACAGAAAAATCATTGCACTTGAGAATAACTAAGGGCTAACAAGGGAAGGAGTTAAGAAACATCTAGATTGGAGAGAAATTGTGTAGGGAAAATGTTGAGCAGTGTCAAGAGAATAGAGCTTGTAGAACATATTCTTGACCTAATCAAGCTCTTGAACAACTTAAACAAAATTAAAATACTAACACATACATGATACATGTAATGAACTTCCAATATCTGCTATCTTTTTCATTAATGCAGAGGTAGGTAAAGGAGAAATAATTATAATTATAACACTATTCATAGTCCAATAAATTATGTTTGTAATTTGTGTTCAATGGACCTCAATTTTATCATTATACTGCCCATCTAAAACCATATTTTAATCCAGGGTTCAACTATCTCAGGTCTAAAGAAGCACCTTCAATTAACCATTTAAAGTACTATAAAATAAGGCAAGACTTTTACTTGAGAAAGTTTGGGTACACTTGTAGGATTAAAGTTCTCACAATCATCAGGATTTATTGGCACATAGACATAACCTACAACATATGAAGTAATGGATGAATACAAGTTAGTGAAATGGTCCTTAGTATGTGACTGGTTTGCAAATTGATTGGTAGAAAATAAGGCTACAAATAGATCTACATAAAAAATTATGAGGACAATCTATTGTAATCATCAAAATAGATGAAAAGTGCAAAGGAAAGAGTCAAGCTACATCTCTAGAGCCTAAAAAAAACACATGCAAGACACAAAAAAAGAAAAAACCAGTTTTTGGATGAATACAAAATGGTGCCTTCACAAGTGATTCATATGCTTTCACACCTGATTGGACATTAAGAAGATTTTAGTCTTCCTCTGTGAAATTAACTACTTACAGAAAAAACCCAGAAACCAATATTATATACCTCCATGTCTAGCCGAGGGTAGGTATAAGAGAAAAAAAATTCCTCAATGCAATGCTGAAAAATATCAATGTGTGTGTAGGTTTGTATTACTCAAAATATCATTTCACTACCTAAGGAAAAATACCAAAGTGATGTTTTAAATTTCAATTTTCACATAGGCTCCCTTATTGCTACACATGCATATACAAGCATTATTTGAGCTTTAAAATATTCAAATATTAAGGATTTAATTAGCTATAAGATGGAAAGTTGTTGTTTAGACATAATCCATCATCTTTTACATATCTTTATTCACTCCTAGCGCTTCAAATAAATTTATGTAAATGAGATAGAAATGTGAATCTTTTATGACAAGGAAAATTCTTAAAAGGAGGGGGGAGAGAGAAAAGGGTAGGGGGCAAGAGAATGCTTGAATGTATAGCAAAGTATAACATTTTGATCATTATAACAATGAAATGAATCTTAAGTTTGAAGTATTAATATCATTTACAACATTTATGATCAAGAATGAATGTAAGTAGAGAAACTTTTGCATACCTGCAGATGGTACAAAATTTCATGGTTAAGTGGAAGCCTCCCATCAACAACAAGATCCAAATATCTGTGTATCTATCTCAATCGAGACTCTAAACCCTTCAGAGCTATCAATTTTTCCACTAACCTATTATGCACAAAGTCAAATTTTAGAGTTATGTGACCACTAAAAATAGAAGAAATAGAGCTTTGAAACCAAATCCACACATAAATCAATGTGGTATTCATACAAAGCCATACAAACAAACTAAACTCAGAACTTTGGAATAGAAACAACTTCAAATTATGATGTAGAGCATGGATTCAAGGTATAAAGAATCATTTTTCTGCCATGATAGTGAAAAGTTAGCACTTTCTTTCATCTTTGCATATTGGTCTAATGCTTCAAATGATGCATTTCTTATATTGAAAAGTGCATTACCTTATAGAGCTTCTCTTTGTTTCGAAAATAGTTTAATATTCTCTACTTAACAGGGCCAACCATGTGACGGTGGAAGCTCATTTGGCCCTTCCCCCCACCCCTCACATCACTCTCAATTTTCCATACCCAATCATATAACATTAATTATTCATTCATCCATGAATAACATATAACATTCATTCATTAACATATAAAATTCATTAATTAACATATTCACATTCATTCATTAACATATAATATTCATTTTTTTAGTTTTTACATATTATCAAAAATATGGTTGTCATGATATGATTACAATCACTTTTTTTCTATTTCTTTTTTAAAGCTAAAAAAATCTGAAGTGGAGTATCATTTTCTAAATCATTTGTTCCCCCTTTAGTTGTTCTGTCGTCTTCTCATGATCTTAATGTACGCCTAGTCGTTTGCTCATGAAGTGGACAACACTGCAAGGGGGGGTCTGTTGCAATAACAAAGAAATGTTAAACTGATATGTTTTATTATTATTGTTACATGTATTTCATTAATTAAAAAAACATTAGAGTAGTTCTCTTTACCTAATGGTTCCACATCATGTTCCTAATCTTCTCTAGCTTGATCATGCTCTACATGCTCTAAAGTACCGGGATGCACACCATGACCTTCATCTGTAGGTTGTGCTCCACCCTCACCAGGCTGCATTCCAATGTCATGTGCAGTATTATCATTGCTTGAATGTTTAAAACAAATAGGCATGTAATTACTTTATGGTGGAAATTAATATTGAATAGATTGCACAAGTATTCAATTTTAAATAAACTTTATTGAGTTTATTTACCTACATGTCAAATGCAGTGGAAGATTGTGTTTTCCCAGTCAAGACTCTTAGGCATTTAGCCATAGCTCCATAGCCTTGCTGGAAGGCAATCTTCAAGTCCTCTTCTATGGGAACTCTGTTGAATTCAGAGCCCTACATTTTTGTATAAGATCATGAATTTTTCTTGTATGGTGTGATAAAACCAAAATTGTTTTCAATTTATTATTTGGATAAAATATTTCATTTATTGATACTTACAATTTGTGGGGCTAATTTCATATAAACCAGATCCAAGTTTGTGTTGCCTATGTTTTTCTAGTCTTGCCTTTGTTTCCTTCGATGTGTCGGGCAGCCTATGAAAAGTTTGAAATATGTTAGATTATGTAAAAAGAAAGAGTAATTAGTATATAATTACATTGGTGATAGTATCACATACCTTCCTTGGCTCGGTGGTGTCTTTCCTTTGTTCATTTCAGCCTTCTCCTTTCCATCTGACACTAGGTCCTTCCACTCCCTCTTCGGAATCATGGGGGATGCTCGTACTTTTTGTTCTTCTCTAAATGTGACCTATATTGGTCCCTCACATACTTTAGATAGGTACCATCTTTCTTAAGGACCTTGGTTTGGTTGAATGTTTTATCACTGAAGAGCACAACTAAATGGTTAATGAGCTCATCTTTTAAATCTTCATTTTTGACATTCCACCGTGTACATATGGTGGGCCTGACTAGCTCCAATATAATATCACTTAGATGTTCATAAAAAACATCATTTCCTCCAAAATAATCATGGGATCAATAGTCTAAAAAGAGCGATCAATTAGTAAATTTCAATTGGATTATATATAATAATAATTAAAACATTTTAAAGTACTTGGGACCTTCTCTATCTTTATGGGAATGAAATCCTCAGTCACCACAAATGTGACTGCCAATGTTCTCGTACTAGTAATACAGGAAGATCCAGGAAATGTTGCTAAAATATCACCAGTACTAGTGGCCTTTGCATCCCTAGGTACATGTCCTGATGCATGTTCTGGCATGTGTTCACTGCCAGAGGGTACACTAATGGATGTCTACATGGTATGTGTTGCTGACATTTCAGATAACAATATAGGCACAAATGATGGGGTCAGATGATGTGATGTATGCGTAGGAAGATTAGGATGGACACTTGTACCAACCCTTACTCCTTGGGCAGCACTTGCAGTACCCTGATCATGGCTAGGAGTATCATGAGGATGAAAAAAATCTTTTAAAAATAACACATATTTTAGTTCATGACATAAAAGAGTATATAATATAAAACCATGAATGAACTTATGTTATAATTAAAGACCTCATGATAGCTTACTTGCAAGTTTTGTGATCTCTTAGTCAATATTTTAATCCTCTCTCTTATCTCATCTATTTGAGGCACTATGAATAACTTAAGGATTTCTTCATTTCATTTTTTTTGGTCTTATCATATCAGGAGGGTTTGTTGAATAAGTGATGTCATCATCACATAATATTGACTGCACCTCCCTATGGATGCTCTCATCTACTGCTGGTGCCTTTCCTCAATCAGTCGACTGCAACAAGAATATTAAAAACATTATCGAAATTAACCCAATAAACTTATGAAAACAACATAATAATAAAACATTTTGTTCGTATCTAATTTGTACAATTACAATGAGGTAAACCTATCGGGTAGAAGTGCCTGAAGATACATCATGATCTATGGTTTGGGTCAGAGCCTTCTCCGTACGATCAATGTCTCGCTATGACAAAAATTAAATATAAAAAAACATTACCGAAATAAAACCAATAGACTTACGAAAAAAACATAAGAATAAAATGGTACATAGTACGTACCACCCCTATAGTAATTGTGTTTGTAACTAAGTGATTCAAATTGTAATCAATTAGCAACTCTTCCCTTGTAGTTATTGATTTTATCGCACATACAAATACACAGTTTCCCTTGTGCACCTCAAATATGCAATTGGGTTGCTTATTGGTTGACCCAGGTCATGTACTATTTATAAACCCTGCAATATTCCTTGATGCTTTTGGCCTTTCGTCAATGTGCATAGCCATTCTTTTATTTTGATCCTTATCTTTTAGCTGTATATAATTTGCTGATAGTGCATACCTACGCATACTTCATGTATATTGAACTAGTTGCATCCAATCTTTGTAACTGTAATAGGGTCTGACATACTCCATCAATTCAGTAACTTTGTTGTAACAGACCTTTATGTTGTCCATGCAAAATAGGGCCAAACCATGTAATGACTGTTGATGATTTTTTATGCACAAAAACAACTCAGACATAATATAATATCCTATCTCTCTTGAAAGGTAAATCTCTATCAATAAGCCTCAAGAGATAACCCCAAGGTCTCTAATGTCAGGTCTTGACAATGCATAAACAACTCAGTGATAATGTGAAAATGTTGGTAATCACAAGGGGCCTTAAAAATGAAAAATGTTGGAAGTGTACTTTCATTAGATGCAACAATATGGTGATGCTTTCAGTCATAAAATTAACCCAGATTCAAAATAAACAACAAAAGAGATAAGGGTTAAGAGATATTTCTAAGACTAAGACCTAAGATCAGTCACAACAATGATGAATGCTATGGATGGACAAATCCCTAATGAAACCAATCTCTGTTTGATCAAGGACAAGCCTACAACTCCACATAAATGGTGCAATCATCTAAGGAAACTAAATATTTTCAGACTTTGAATATTCATTCACATATCCAATAACTGGTGTGATGTAAACAAGCATCCACAGTTGAACTTAGCACAAAATAAGGCCCAAACTAACTTTACACAACAAATTACAATCAACAAATTGCTAAAAGTATGGATCGGAGATCGATCAATATCATTAACATTTTACCATTATTGCAAAAGAATCAAATCCAACATCTAGCATTGAGAATTGAGAACAAGAAACTATAAACTGTCAAAGTGTAACACAAAGCTTGCCAAATCAACAATCCAATTGCATTAACTTCTCCAGCATTGCATAGCAATTTCTAGACTCTCCTCTCTCCTACAACTACTATCTTGTAGAATCTAACTCCTAACCTAGCCAATTTTGGCTTCTAATCAGCTCTTCTAACCTAGTCTTACCCCCTTACAAATGAGAAGGCACTGGCCTTTTATAGAAAATTACATTTTGAATCAACGGCCAGGATTTAGTTCATCCTGTTGGTTGTTTTTAATGAGCAACTAGGTTGGTCTCCTATTCTACCTATGGAGTAGCCATCTCCAGTCAAGGGAAGCTCGGAGGACCTGGACCAACTGACAAGATTCAGTCAAAGACTGAGATCTTCTACACTTTAGGCTCTGCAGAACCAGGGCGGGTATACCCACACAATGCCTCAAATAAGACTAGACATTGATTTTTATAGCAGATGACTCCTGATGCCAAGTATTGAGAACCTCAAATAGGGCTAGATTCTCAGTAGCTCAACCTTGAAGCAACTAGGAGGTAGGGCAAGATATTAGACAAAAGATATTTAATAATTTTAAAAGGTTTTCTAAGAGGGACTAGGCCGCAGGATAGACCAGTGCCTAATCTTGGGCCACAAAGTCAAACACAAAATATGGAATTCATTTGCAAACTAGACTCAATCAGTGGATTATGTTTTGCTAATTCCTTACATCAGCTATTAGTGCCTTACACTGAAAATCCGGCTCTTGTATCAACCAGACTCTTCTTACCCAATCCAACCTGCAAACAAATAATCACTGCTATCTATTCAAACGATTTAACTGCTTCCTTGAAGCAGACCTATCAACAAATAACACAATCCCATAAAGTATGAGAAGATGAAGAAAAGCACCTTATGCATTTATTTAAATGATTAAGAACTTACAAATATGGAGATAATTTGATGATATGCATGAAAGATAAGCATCTTCATGTGTTCTTGCTTAACTAATTGCATTAACAAAGGAATTCAACATTACAGCTTACAGACTCAAAAATGACCTAAGACCAAACCCTAATCTATCCCAGGCTAATCCCAAAAGTCAGAAAAATGTGGAACAGAACACCAAAGTTCAGAACCCCAACATCTGGCCATGAAATTCTCCTTTATAGGAATAGGAGAAGCAACAAGCAACCGACCAAATAAGATTACACATCATCAACTGACTAGGACAAACCCTAGAACAGCTCGCAGGCCAAGTCAAAAATTCCAACTGCCTCACTGGTCACATAAATGCAACTGTTCAGGCCGCTGCAGGAAAGACATTCCCACACGAATGGAGCCAGGAAATCAATGTCAAATCTGCCGCCAAATCTGCGTGTCCATACCCGAGCCATGCCGTCCTTGTACCAGAGCCGCGTCGCCATGAATGTTGGTTTGATGGAGCTAGCAACCAACTCTCTCTCACCATGAATGCACCACGCTTCTGGCGCGAACATAGCAGAAACCCTAACAGTGGTCTAGTATGAAAGTCAACCGTTGATCATCAGAGATTGGGCGGTCACCTTTAAATCTTCATCAGACCGCTGAGACAAGTCCTCCACTAGATCGCACTACACACTGGTCTTCAGACAAACATCTGGCACCTTTATCACTCAAATTAAAACATCACTGTTCATCATTTGCATGTGCGTATTGATGTTCCATTAGTAGCTCAGGCTTTAATGCACCGCATGGAGAGGCTCATATCGGCGAGAGATAGCAGTGTCGGGAAGACCTCAAGGCGAAGAGAAACAGCTACAACGAAGAGCCAAGCATATCGGCCAGACAGAAGGAACTCGGGGAAACGTCTGGCCAAAGGAAACATGCTGCACCAAACACCCGTCAAAGTCGGCAGGAGATCACAATGTCGGTGAGACCATATAGCGAAATCCACATGTGACACTAAAAACACCATAGAGTCGGGAAGAGATGGCCAAGTCAGCCAGACATCATAGCAAAGTCACAGTGTGTTACTGAAAGATATTTCCTTCATGCAGTGTCGCCAAGACGATTCAAAACTCACACCGACAAAGACCACTTTATGTTCCATCGGTGAGACCGAAGGTCACTCGTCGAGACCTCTCGCTGAAGACCCAAGCTCATACCGAAGAGATCTTTATACACCACTTAAGTCGTTGTGTCCTATAACTTCTTTCACCAATGAAATCACCTGCCAAATGTATGTCGTTGTAGCACACAATCATCGGTGAGAAGTCATGTAGACACTTCACTGTTATACCAAGAAGACCCTTAGAAACTTGTTCACTGAGAGAAGATAAGACCTTCACCGAAAGCCACACATTGAATCACTGTCGGCAAGACACGACCCCATCGCTATGACATACACCGAAACACAAGTCTCCCCAAAGCATAAAGTCTTCCATCACCGGTCGGCGTAGCAAGACGACATCGTCGAGACATCTCAACGAAAGGTGCCACCCATGCCGAAAGCAAACCACAAGACAACGTCAGCAAGACATAACAAATTCGCCAAGAGATATATCGAGAGTTCCAAGTCCTACCGAAGGGAAGTCACACCGAAGAGCAAAGGGGGCCACCACAGTTGGGAAGAAAAGCAGGGGTCGGGGTGACATCTCCCCGCCACAAAGAACATAGGCCGACGGAGACTTCGGGGAGAGAACACAGAGTCACCAGGATGTCACCCCAAACCGAAAGAGTCATGCCGAAGGCAGAACAGAGGGCAGCAAAAAGGAACTCGGGGAGACCAAGGGGAGTCGGGAGGACCTCACCCCGAACGAGAACCGTCACGCCAAAAGGAAAGCCCATCAGTGAGACAAAAAGGAGTCGGGGAGACATCTCCCCGACACAACCAACCTAGGCCAAAAAGAAAGAGAACCTTAGGGGGATAGATAAGAGTCGCTGAGAGGTTACACTGAAAGCCGAAAGTCACAGCGAAGAAGAAGCGGGGCCGGTAAAAACGGTAGCTATGGGCCGGTAATGAATGGAAAATGGGGCTCAGGGGAACCACTTAAGTTAGAATAAATTGGGTGGACAGGTCAATGAAACAAAAAGGCAAACGGGACGGGAACCAAACAGGGCCAAAGCTGGGACCAGGAAAGAGATAGGAAACAAAAGGAACAAAAGGGACCAGGGCTGAAAACTATCCCGCTCCCGCCAAAGAAAAGACCGTGGAGGCGGAGGCAGAACCAACACGAGAAAAAGAAGCCATGGGGCTGGAGCGGGACAAAACCCAAGACAGGAAACATGAAGAAGGTTCCAAAAATGATTCCCATCCTCATTCCACCCCCGATTCCAAAAGAAAAACCAAAGCAAGCAAAAGAGAAACGGGAACCGGAATAAAAAGGCCCAAAAACGGGGAAGAGAAAAACCAGGAAAAACCCTAACATAGGTCATCCCTTGTAGATCAAAACTAGCACGCTGGGCTCAACCCTTGTGGGAGCCCATTTAACCCACGTGCCAAAATTAAAAACACCCCAAAGCTAAATTTATATCATGAAAAACAAGGGCACACAACCAGAACCTAAAAGACAACCAAAAAAGGCTCTAACACATCCAATGGCTGCAATTGCATTTCTAGAAGCATCAAGCTGTTACATTTAATTTGGGAGTTCATGGTACATCATCATCCAATTGCATAAAAGTAGTTACATCATGGAACAATGAGAAAACAATATTATGCCAGCCTATCATTAATGAAAATTATGTTTGGATGATGAAATCAACTTCACATGTCTTCCAGAAACTCCTTCCAGTTGTAGATAGTTTGGGAGTACATTCTCATGCAAGTTCCACTTTCAAAATTTGAATTGAACTCTTCCATATTTCCCTTTTGGCACGAATCCATATGCAAGTTCCACTTTTAATATTTATTTAATCCTGAAAAATAGATATCATCATTAGTAGCTCACGTGTCAAAAAATCCAAGCCAAATTAAAGATATCATAATTTTTTCCATTTTTGAAAACTTTTATTTTTGAAATTTCTCTATCCATCTCAAGAATTTCATTTTTGGAAACATTTTAGAATTTCAAGGAAAAAATCTCCATTTTGAAAGAAAATGAATTTTGAAAAAAATTCAATTTAAAAAAATCATTTTGAATTTTTTTTTCCATTTTGAAAAAAAATTCAATTTTTCCACTTTTGGAAATTTTCGGGTTTTTAAGCAATTTCGGGATTTTCAGGGGGTCAAGGAATTTTCGGAAAAATCCTAAGGGAACAGATTTTCTCGGATTTCCTGTATGGTTGAAATCCCCTAAACCTCAACTTTTTTTCTACAAGGAATTTTCAAAAAGTTCAAAAAGCAACCCTGCCTAATTTTTCTTCCTCTATCCACAGGTGCAAAACTAATTTACATATAACATTGAAAATTCACTTCAAAACCCCCATTTTCAAATTCCAAGATAGACAAATTTCCCCTAGAGCCTCAAAATATTGTTCTCATCAAACCCAGTCTAGACTTAATCCCAAAATATCCTCCCAAGAAGAGAAAAACCAAAATTCGACCAAGCCAATAGGTAGAGATGCAAAAGAAAAAGAGGGTCCCCGCCTTCGGTGGGGTGTGTGTGCAAAAATTGCACAACAATGATGATGGTGCTATGCGATATATCCTCTCGTTGACACAAAAATTAGTGTTTTTTGGAGGAAGTTCCTTGGGTACCCATTGGTTCCGTAGATGTTTGTACCTCAAGGGCACCTTGACATCGCCTATACTCTCATCATCATAATAACATGACCCCCCTTCAGCAAGAAAAAATTCCATGCGTTGACAAAATTATCTTCTAATCTTTTGACCTCTAGTTGATCTCCCTCTTTTAGACATACTACATGTCTCGCTTTCCTTTTCTCTTCCTGAATTTCCCTCACTCGATGAAGACATATCTAAAAAATACCTATTTGGTGGTACCTACACTGATAGGGATGTTGGATGAAGTTCTTTCATGGTGATGTGATCCTAAGGTGGCATTATGATTAATCTATCATTTCATCGCTAAAATTTCACAGGTTGTAAAGTAATCAAGTCTTGATAGATTGCAAGTTGTTGTTACTACCATCCAAATGTGTCCATCATAAATCAAATCTACTTAACGTTTTAACTCCCAAACTTTGTAACAAGTGTTAAATGTGACTATGGTCCACTAGTTACACAACCAAGGCCTCAAATGTATTCTCTAATTGTAATCAAAGGACTTTTTCTCTTCATTCAAGTAAATAAACTTGAAGGGAAACACCACCAAGTGGTTTATTGGACACCTACATGACTAAAAATAGCAGCAAATTTACATTTAATTTCCATATGTCTAAGTGGTTAATAGGGAGGGAGTGTGTACTAGGCCTAGTTAAGTCATCATAAGTTTATGCTTTGGCAATAATTTTTTTTAAGTCATCTTAAATCTTCCTATGTCTAATTTCTAGGAGACTTTTGGTATGTTTTAAGGTAGGATGATTGATGAAAGAGCCCAAAGAGCCTTTCTCCATGGTATCTCGGTACACATAGAAGCAGTCTTCTCTTATACGGTTGGATATGATTTAAAGAACTTATATAGTAATTATTCATTTAACCTAAGGTTTTCTCATAATGCCATCATTGGAAAAGTATGATCAAATTATTCTATTATGAAGAATTGGTCTATGTGCCTCTAGTAATCACTATAAATGTGTGTAAGAATAAAATGACTAATTGCATCAAGTAGGAGAGAATCAACTTTGAGTTCTTCAAATATTATATTCCTCTATTCATAATTTTTAAGGGTTGTGTGTGGAGGAGGTTATAAATACCACGAAAGGAGGAGACCTTTCCTTGTGATGGAACTTCAAAATTTTGTTCTTTGTGTTCCACTTTTATCTTGCTTTATGTCTCTGGTCATCTATGGTGTTTGGGAAAAGCCTAATGTTGGGGTTTTACCTTTGTCTTCATGTAAAACCCTAGTGTTTATCTTACACCTTGGGTGGGATCTTTTGGGCCGTTACTTTTTGGAATATCACAACGCAGTCCAATTGGTTGGTGACACGTGTGCTTTCTGGCCCGATGCTTGTTTGCTCCTTCTTTTTCTATAAGAAGGATTTCAAGGCCAAAAGTATGGGTTAGCAAGTTAGATATTTTTGGTCGAGTCTAAATGAAGTTGCAGAGAAAATTGTAAAGTTTGATGGTTTTAGGGAAAATGCAATTTAGGTTTTGAGTCATTCTGTAGTAGGTTTTGAATTCATGGGGATTTGATGTTTTATGAAAGTATTGGCTTTTGAATTGATATGATTAATTCAAACTGATGTCTCTCCATTGTACAAGCATATCTGAATTTTGAATAAAATGATCAAGGGTTGTTTTGTTCATCTCACTGTTGTGGTGTGTATGATTCTTGTTTTAGCTTTAATTCAAGGAATTAATTAAAATGCTTGAATGGGATTGTAGGTGGATATGTTCTATATAAGGATTTGATAAGTAGTATTGGGTTAGAATACATATTGATGAGATTATAAAGCAATGTTATCAACGATCTTATATGTTATGTGTTAAATCTATCATAAACCCTTAGATTCTTATAAATTTGACTCCAATGGATATATGGCAGTGATCTAATTGTACTTATTTGTATGGTTCAGTATTTGTTTTCCTTTACCTAGAGTTTGCTACAAATTGCAAATCAATGACTATCTTATAGTGTGAAATGTTGTAGTTATCTCATGCTCCAAATAGTTGATATTATTGATAAACAACCAATTCTATTCGGTATTATCCTATTATGTTGAGCTATTAAATGAGATTATATGTTGTTAATGTTGTTTATGATGATGGTGTAGAGGTTGTAAACGCATTAAGGAATCACCCTCCCGGGTCTTGCAAAGCCCAAAGTGTAGGAGGTCTTTAAAATCCTCGTCAGTTGGTCCAGGTCCTTTGAGATTCCCTTTATTGGAATTGGAAATTCCATAGGTAAATTAAAATATCGACCTGCTTACCATAAAAACAACCAACACCTTGTTGATGGTTCAGATGAGCACAACAATAGTTAAACAAAATATTGCTATTTTGCTCTCCTGAAAGAGAAAGAATAACACATGGATATCTAACTCCCAAGGTCTTGGTAATCAGTTCTCGACTATGCTGATTTTACTCAATGGTTGATGTGAAGTATAATGTTCAAGGGGCCTACTGGTGTTGAGCTTGTGGATTGTTCTAAGATCAAGCATAAATTTAAACCTACTTTAACCAGGGTTTTTAAAGAAACATAAAAAGATAGATCAAAGCTTTTGAACCGGAGAAAATAATGATTCATCCAACTTAACCAAACTTGTTACCTTTCAAGGAATTCCTAACTAAAATTGGAGAACAAAATTAACTTGTGATTAACACACAGTTTTCTTCATTCACAGTATTAATTTCAACAGCAGATTGCAAATCACTATTTAGACAAAACATAAAATAAAACTTCATTCCTTGAAAGCTTTTGAAATCAAATGATTAACCCAAGATAAACACCATTTAGGAACATAGTATGAAGTAGATTTAAAACTGGTTGCTTCTACTATTGGTGAAATAGATAAACAACATTTACAAATTTGACACAATCATCAGTGTACAAAAAACCTGTCTTCAGAATGTTTCCATCTATACTAAGAGAACCAGAAGGATACATTACTGCCTTCTGTCAAATCTAACTCCTACTCTATTGCTACTCTTAAGTTTCTCTCTTCTTACCCTTCTACTAGACCTCTTTGTGCCTCAGAACTATTGTTTTTTTAGAAAACTTTCTCCCTTTTTCTAAAAAGAGGCCAAAAGTGCCATATATACCACCTGCCAAAAGAATATCGACCCCTATTTTAGGGCTTTACAAAATATCAGTTTGTTTCAAAAGCGTCGGCCCTTAGATCTTTTTGGAATAAAGTTCATGTTGTATTCAATATGCATCCCCCTAATTTTGTCAGTGAAAGATTGCTCCCAGAGTAGCTTTTAGCTCTTTTACAACCACAGTATTAACTTTTGGGTCTCGTGTCCGTCCTCGAGAGCTTCATCGGAGCTAGTTTGAATGTTCTGCAACATTACCATAAATGTCGATCTACCTTTTTCCAGTAGAGATCCCAGTTGTCATTGTGACTTGAGGTTTTTTCTTCCTTTCGGCTTTCTTGTTGCTCTAGATCTTTCTGCAAGTTGACCATCCTCTGAAAAAAAGTCTTTGACCTCCTCCTAGATCTTTACAGATAACCCCCCTGGACATCGAACCGATCCATCGCTTTATTCATAGAGTAGATCCATGTTGTTTATGTTCCGTTGATCTTCTTCATAAGGGTAGTCACAACAGTCAAACTGTCAATGGTTCACCCTCGGCTCCCTCTGATTGGGTGAACACACTCCACGTAAGACTCCCAGATGATCAAAAGTCATTCAGACTGAATCGCATGTCGGTGAGACACTTGTCGTGTCTCCCCGATGCGATTATACTCTAGAACAGCATGACATAGCATACAACTATTGGTGACACCTCACATCGAATGTAAAATTTATATCGATATCACAAAAACCATCAAAAAGACAATCGTTATTGGCCAGAGGTCATAGCGAGTGTGCAAGAGTTATACCGCAACACAAAGTTGTCGTCCAGACTACCGCTATCGGCCAGACATCATAGCGAGTTCTCATCGATCAAACTGATATCCCTTTCCATTGGCAAGTCCATCCCTATCGGCAAGACTCTCTCAGTCAGCAAGATATCGTAGCGAAGCCACAAGACCTTCAGCGAGACATACCATCATTGCGCAAGATATCATGCCAGGCTCAACTTCCTTCAGCGAAACCACCATTTGTAGGTAAGACATTACACCAAACCCTTAATCTTTTGGCGAGCTTAGACCATTTTAGGGAGACTCTACGCTATCGGCCAGACTTCATTCCAATCGGCGAGACACATAAAAACTCATAGAGACTAAAATGTTTTGGTGATCCTTTGGATTTCAAATGAATAAAACCAAACTGCCAGTCAACAAGACAATAGGAGGGTCTCGCCGACTTTCTTTATTAGGAGTTTTGTACCAAATCTGATTGAGGTATGCTTTCTAACAGACTTCACTAAGAGATATCATCAGGTGTATGATTTAATCCTACAAAACAATGCCTCCATTAGTCCCAAAAGCATATAAAATATATGATTTTTTATGGTTTGATTCAATTTTCAAAAAAAGAAACCCAACTGTGGCTGAGGCAGAACCAGATCAGACAGAACAAAGGATAGACTAAGGATTAAAGTAAGAGAACTCCTAAGACCCAAACAAACAACGAAAGGTGATGAAAGAAAAAAGAAAAGGGGGACCCATTTTGTTCCAGAATAAAATGGGGTGGTTATGCAAGGCATAACAAATGGCAACACGGCTGGGAAAAAGGTTTAATCATTTTCAAGAAACTGAAGGATTCAGCTACCCAGAACTCCTGGTTTATGAACATCACAACTCCAGTTGGGTCAGTTTTAACAACGAAGGCTGAGCTAGAATCTCAAATGTAAATTAACACTGGCTACCCCTGAATCTATGTGTGTGCTTGATGGTGCATCACTCTTTTATAAAATTTTCCTCATCTTTAGAACAACAATGTGCAATATTTGAACTACATGAGTTGATTCCCTTTAGTTGTTGTGCAATGATATCCTGGGCATTGCTCCACTGCTATTTAGGCATCCATAGCCCTAACAAAGATACCTCTAGTTTTCTCATAGCATTGTTCTACTGCCAGTCAGGTGTCTGTAGCCCCGGTAGAGACACTGGAATCACCCATTCATATTGAGTCTTCCTTTCTTTTAGATAATTCTTTTTTTTTTCTTTTTCTCTTCTCTTGGAATTTTAGATATTTCATTCAATTTTTCTCAATATGTCAGATGTCAAACAACTTTTTTGGGTTGAAAACTACCATGGACCTCATAACAGCACTTGGGGGATCAAATTTTTCACTCCAATCTTACAACACTATCATCCTAGGACAAATATACCATTACAAAGGAGATGATCTTGATGATTTGTGACAGATTTAGAGGTAGTTAATGAAGATTGTTTACTTTGCACCTTGTTTTCAAGACTTTCCACAACTCTTATTGATAATGGGCATAAAACAACGAATTTAGGACAAAATGACCCAATCAGAAAATCTAAAAATATCTAAACCACTTCTCTCCTAATAACCAAAGTATACCTCAGATAACAACCCACCATTTCAATATGGAAAAAATAGATGAACCCAAAAGAACAAAACGAGATAGACACACAAGAACAAAGGAAACGAAAAGACATAAAGAAAGAAAAAATAAACAACAATAGAACTATTTACAAACAAAAAAAAATTATTTACATAAAGAATAGCAAACTATTCACGTAGAGAACAAAATTATATACATACAGAGATTATTTACAAGCAGAAATGTAGAAACTACTTACATGAATGCACTCCCCAGCAAAAATACCAAACTTCATGATTGAAAAGAATGTTTGAGAAACTATCCATTGACAGGAAATGGAATAGGTTCTCCCGTTAAACTACTCAGCTGGAAAGCATTTTCTCTTAGGATCTCCACAATTTGATAGGAACCTAACCAGAGCTTATCAAATTTTTGGTGACTGCCCTTCTTTTCACTAGCTTTATCCCATAGCAACACAAGGTCAGATATTCTGAAATCCTTGATTTTGGCTCTTTTGTCAAACCAACGTTTGACAACCTGGTGTCTAAAGAATTGCTGTAAGGCGGCATCTCTCTACTTTTCTAATTTCATAAGTCCGCTAGTCTTGCTTCTATCCTATCATCACTGGAGTAGAATTTCTGCATGAACTCAAGGATAGGTATTTTTAAGTGAATAGGGAAAACCGGCTCCTGGCCATACACTAGCTTGAATGGTGAAGTCTTTAAAGTAGTGTTAATCCTAGTCCTATCTACCCATAACACAAATCTTAGCTGGGTGTACCAGTCCCTAGTGTTATTCTCCAACATTTTTTTAATTACCCCTAAGAGGTTATTATTAGTTGATTCTAAAACTTTATTGTCTTGTGGGTAATAGTTTGAAGAATACTTTAAAATAATTTTGTGATCATAAGCCCATGAAATGAACTCAGTAGAAGAAAAGGAAGAGCCATTGTCACATACCAATGTGAAGGGTAATCCAAACCTAGTTGTAATGCATTCAGTGAGGAACTTGATTACTACCTCTGTTGTGCTATTCTTGCAAGGTATAGCCTCTGTCCATCTTGTGCAGTAATCAATGGAAGTCAAAATAAATTTGTGTCTTGTAGAAGAATTCAGGTTAATTACCCCAATAAAATCTAGTACCCATTGGGAAAATGGCCTTACCTCATAAACAGGCTACAATGGCATGGCTGAATGACATTTTTTGATGCAAAATGTGACATATGTGACATGTTCTTACATGATGATGGGCTTATTTGAACACACATGGAAAATAATAACTAGATCTAAGGATCTGATGTGCTAATGAATCTGTAGAACCATGACCTATGCCATGTTTCCCATGAAATTCCGTAATGACATGTTTAGCCTCTTGCTGATCAAGGCATCGTAGGTACACTCACTCAAAATTATTCCTATAAAGAAATCCTCCTTTGAGCATATAATGGGAGCTCTTAATTCTCAGTGCTCTCCTCTGAGTTGTATTCATTCCCTGTGGGCACCGATTATTGAGCATGAAATAGATGATATTAGCATATCAAGGGTCGTTAGAAAAGGACTAAGTTGAGTATTGCTAGAAAATAATGTTCTCACTAGCATTCACCATGTATTTAGATAGGCTTATACCTCGGATGAGTTTCATAGGGTGAATCTCCAAATCTAACTCTTGCAAAATGGCCATCCATTTCCCTCTTCATTCCCCCAGCTCGCTCTGCATGAGTAGAGACTTCACAGTAGCATCAAGAACTACAATAGTGATTTGACTTCATAGGATGTAATGCCTAAACTTCTTGACAGCTCTAACCAGCACAAAAGCTTGTTTTTCAAGAGGTGGGTACCTGACTTCGACATTCTTAAATGGAGAACTCATGAAGGTGATTGGCCTCTCATCTCCCTCCTCCCTTCATTGAGTTAGGACAGTTGCAAAGGAGTGTTCGAAAGCAAAAGAATAAATATAAAATGGATTCAATTAGTCAGGGCTAGCGAGGACTGGCACTTCTGAAATGGATTGTTTGCCTTGAGAAAATATGGCCTTTTCCTCATTACTCCATTCTATTTTGGCCTCTTTCTTTATCATTTCATTCAATGGCTTTACAATTTTTGCAAAACTTGTGATAAACTTTCTCACAAAGTTGATCTTTCCAAAGAAAGATCTCATCTCCTTACTTCCTGGCATGGCTATCTTTAGAATGGACTCAACTCAGTCTGGATCTATCGATATTCCTCTTTCTGAGATTGTGTCCCAAAAGTTTCCCTTTGGAAACCCCGAACACACACTTTTTAGGATTCAGGGAGACGCCATACTGGATACATCTTTCAAGAACTTTAGCTAAGTATGTAGTGTGGTTCAGTCTATCTTTAGAGAATACTACCAGGTCATCCATGTAAATGATGATGCATTTTCCAATCAAATCTTTGAACGCTACGTCCATTGCACGCTGAAAGGTTGCTCCAACATTTATTAGACCAAATGGCATCCTTCTGTAAGAAAATGTTCCCCACTTAGTAGTGAAGGTTGTCTTCATTCTATTTTCATAATCAACAATCACCTAGTTGTATCTAGAATAACCATCTAGGAATGATATCATATGAGATCCATTGATAGTTTGTAAGACTTCATCTAGAGAAGGGAGTGGGTAGTTGTCTTTTTCTGAAGCTCTATTCAAATTCCTGAAGTCTACACATAGCCTGATCTCTCCACTTTTCTTACGGACTAGAACCAAGTTAGCCACCCATGTTGAATGTCATAGAGGGAAGATTATTCTTGTAGAAAGTAATTTTTGAACTTCCTTAAAGATCAGTGGTTCAATCAGGGCGTTGACATGACACTATTTTTGTCGAAATGGTTTAGCTTCAAGCCTCAAAGGAATAGTGTGAGTCATAACAAAAGCATCAAATGTCTTTAGATCTTCATACCCCCAAGCTATTGCAGCAATATCCTTCTTCAGTTCCCTTAGTATATCTTTTCTAATTGCTTCAAGGAAAGCTTTCCCTATGTAAAGATTTCTTTCCAGGCTAGAATCAACTAGATTAACAATTTCGTATTCACCTTCTTTATCTTCAGCTGATATCTTCTCTCGAGCCCTTGGGTCTGAATTAAAAATTCTTTCTAAGGCCACCATTCCCTTGGGAATGCTATTAATTTTTAAATTGAGGACCCCTTCTGTATTGCAATCTTCAAGGTTCTAGTCCCCTTGATATTTTTCAAACGCATCGATGATTTGTCCTTCAAAAACATTTGAACTTGCTAGAAAAGCAAGGATATGTCGATCATCATCAAAGACTTGAAAGTTCCTGATATTATCAAGAACAGTCTAGGTGGATATCAATTCTACTGAGAATATATTAAGCTTGGAGCCTCGCATGGGTTCCAGGGTACTTGCGGCAACAACTAAAGAATCAACTATTTGGTTTTCCTCTCTAGGGATTAAGCTAATCTCAAAAGCATCAAAGTCTTCAATCAAGTTATATACCTCATTTCTATAAGCTGCTAGCCTTCTATTGTGACATGTGTATTGGCTGTGCATTTGCTTAATAGCTACTTCTAAATCTCCTTTAACCATTAATGCAGTAACTTTCTTCTTATGTGCAAACATCAGCCCTTGAGCTAGAGCTTCATATTCTGCTATGTTGTTAGTGCATCCAAACTACAACCTGTAAGAAGCAAAGAAATTTTTCCCTTTCGGACTGGTTAATTCAATCCCAATACCACAACCTATTTTGGACTTGGATCTGTAGACACCTAAAAATGGTCTGGAGTCTAACCTAATTAATTAAATACGACTTCTTTGATTAATTAATCTTAAATTCATCTACTTAGTAAATAAATAGAAATATTTATTTATATTAAGTTCATTATTAATTCTTCTACTTCTCTCTTAATTAAATAAACAAAATTAAAAAATTTATTTTTATTTAATTATTATCATTTTTTTATCATATTACTTCTCTCTTAATTCAATAAACAAAATTAAAATCTTTGTTTTTAATTGATCATTATTACTTCCATTACTTCTATCTTAAAAATTAAATACACAAACTTAAATAAATTGTGTTATTTAATTACCTCATCACATTTCTTCTTAATTAAATAAAGATATTCTAAAATCTTTTATTTAATTATCATTTTTGTTTTTGTTTTAATTTAATAAACAAACCTATAGTTTGATTTATTAAATTATTTATTCCTTTTTTTGCTAAATTTAAATAAATTAAGTTATTTAAATTAATGCATAAATCTTTTACCACTATTCACTCACCAATAAAATTAGATTTTTAAAATCTAATTAATGCAACTTTCATTCACGGGAAGAGCTTCGGGGACAAACCTGCAGGAAGTCCTCTCAATCTCCTTCCTCCAATCTTCCCTCTCATCTTGCCTGGTGTTTTCATGGGGAGGAACAATCCTCCATGATTAGCTCCATCTTCTCATCCCATGTTTTTCAATTCTCTAGATTGAATCCCAGCCTCTTATCCTGTATCCCTGTGCAAATGTGCTACCGTGAAAGCTATAAATACAGCTCTCTGGCTACAAGAAATTGATCCCAACTTATGCAATCTTACTCTGCAGGTTTTTCAAGCATCCATCATTCATCCAGCATTCAAGCATCCAGCATTCATCCAGCATCCATCCAACATTCATCCAGCATTCAACATTTGCAGTCATGGCTGCCATTACAATAGTTTTTATCATTTAATCATATAGGAATAGAATAGTTTAATTCTCATTCTCTAAGTGTCATTTCAATAGTCTAATTAGCTTCTAAAATCTGAGAGCAAAGTAGATTAGAGAGATCTTTAGAGTTAGAGAGCAATATGATAGATTTCTAAACATTTCTAGTTTAAATTAGCTTAATTTTCTTGAATCTTAGATGCAATGTCCTATTTAGAAGTGTAGAAGTATGTTTAGTTTGTTTTCCTCATTCTACCACTTACAAATTGGCACCCACCATGGGGCATAACCCCATATTCTGCTTGATTTTTGAAAAAAGTGTCCTATAGGTATCGGTGTGATAGTTTTCGCGGAACCGTGGCTTTTTGCAGCGCGCCAGTTGGATTTCATAGCGTGTCGGTGGTCTGTTTCAGCGCGCCGGGCTTCTGTTGTAGCGTGCCGCATCACTGTTTCAGCGCGCCAGGCTTCTATTCTAGCGCGCCGCGTCATTGTCCTTAAAATCATTTTTTTATCTGGATCTGATGCATCCGTAGCCATATTTTGTTTTTGTCTATTTTTTTGATTAAAATTTACCAATCCTAGAATAGAAATGGATAAAATTTATCAATCCTAGGATAGAAATAGATAAAAATTGATCAATCCTAGGATAGAAACTTCACATTTTCTTGTGGGATTAAAATTGAACATTATGTTGTTATGGAGCAATATCTCCATGTAGGTTAACTAATTTGTCTTTTGGGTTTTAAAAAAGAACAACTTCATTGCTGTGATTGGGTGATAGGTTTATGCTCTCCCCTTTACTGGGTGCATCAGAATACCAGACTCACTTTTCTTTACGCATTTTTAAAGTTTTTTAAAACGTTTAGACAGGCCTGCCGTAGTGGGAAAAAGTACTCACCCTATGGGAACAACCTGAGTGGGGACAGCCAAAAGCCATGGTATTCCAACCCACTTAAAAATTTATGTGAATTTGGGGAAACCCTCTTTCAACGGAAGTGTGCAGGATAACCATCCTGAAAATATTTTTTCTAAAGATTAGGAGGTCTCTCGAGGGAGTTTATCCATTTGCCGCTCTGAATGGAAACCCTATCTAAAAACCTAGAAATAGAAGCAGGCTTGTCAGTTTCTAAACATTGTAATACTCAGCGGTGCAAGGGCTGGGAAGAATCTACCCTCAAGCACTCACCATATAATTTCCAAGGATTGTTTGCTCAGGGGATCTGGTATCCACTTCCGTCACTCTGAGTACACACCTAGAAAAGACAAAAACACAGGCGCCCTCTAGGGGGTGACATGGTTGTGTGAGTTGACGCAATTCCAAGCTGTGCGCCATTTGAGTATATAACGATGACATTTTGTCTCTAGGAGTGAGTCTATCTAAAGTGTCTTATCTGTTATAAACTAGTGAAAATCAAGAAGAATCATGCTTAATTCTTAAGAACATACACTATCTATTTAGATTCTAGGATTTTAAAGTCAACCATTCTATTCTTGCTTGCTGTGTTTTCTCTCATTAAATTCAGATAAGATCATCACAAAAAAATCTTCAAAATCATAACACTTGTGAAATCCTCATGATTCGAGATTGGGTATCCACCAAATTTGTCAAGAAATCTCTTGTCAAACGAATCAGAAAACCAAAGAAAACACTTACATACAAACAACTTCTAAGAAAGCAACGATTCTTATATCAAAGTAGGAAAGTTCTACTCCAACATAGGACTTTTATTCATAGGTATCACAATTTCTCTAGAGGTTATACAGATGACTATGTTGTAGCTCCCTTAGATTCACAAGCATTTTATCAAAGAAGGGCTCTTAGGCAACACCACAATCACAGTCAAAGAATTTGTCTAGAATACATCCCACAACTAGCCATACAATACGATACCAGACCAAGTGAGTTTCATAGAATAAGATAGTTGTCTATCTTAACACCTCATGGTTCTGTTTTAGCGCGTCACTAGACTGTTTTAGCGCTTTCGGTCTCTGTTTTAGTGCGTAGCTGGTCTGTTTTAGCACTTTGAGTCTCTGTTTTAGCGCGTCGCTGGTCTGTTTAAGCACTTTGGGTTTCTATTTTAGCGCGTCACTAGACTGTTTTAGCGCTTTGGGTCTCTATTTTAGTGCGTAGCTAGTCTGTTTTAGCGCTTTGAGTCTCTGTTTTAGCGCGTCACTGGTCTGTTTTAGCGCGTTGCTAGTCTATTTTAGCACTTTGGGTCTCTATTTTAGCGCTTTGGGTCTCTGTTCTAGCGTGTCACTGCTTTGTTATAGTGCGTCCCAACTCTGTTTTAGTGCTCCAGAAAGTCATAAAAATAGAGAGTTAGTAAGACAGTTTGTCAGTTTACCCATATCAAAAACAAGGTTTTCATCAGTCCAAAACATTTTTTTTCATAGCCCAAATCATACAAAAGGAAAAACTTTACTATTATGCCTCTATCTTGAAACATCTTGCAAAGTGTCCTTATCATTAAATCTAAGATTTTTTTGTCAAAGTTTCCCTATCAAGGAATTTTTTATCATCCTTCCATCACGAAACTAGAACAACTAAATCAGATTTTAAATCAAAAACCTCGACACTTATCCAATCAAAAATCCAAGATCAAAGTCTAGAGTAAAACTCTAGAGATCTTTGTTTGTGCATTTGACTTTGACAATCTTGTGATAGAGACCCTCAGAGTGCTAGAACTTCATGATGCCGATCTCTTACTACACCCACTGACTTGAGCGTGCGTGACGTCACCAGCGTCCGAACGACTATGGACCTCCAGTACGTACCCCAAATCTTCCTCGTGATTCATGCCCGTATGTTTTATGTCATTTTGCATGTGTTTTTTTTTAGCACCCGGCAGACACGGTGTAGCGTGTCTATGATCTGTTGTAGTGCACCATAGTTTTAGCGCGCCCATTGAATTCTGTAGCACCTCCATAGATTAGTGTAGCATGTCAAAGTTTTAGTGCGCAAGGTCAAATCTACAGCGCATTAGTGGTATTTTGTAGCACTTCAGTAGTAATAGTGCTTTCGGTAGATTCTGTAGCGCTTCAGTAGGAGTTTGTAGTGCTTCAGTAGAAATAGTGCTTAAGGTAGATTTTGTAGCACTTCAGTAGGATTTTGTAGCGCTTGGAAGTATAGATTGATGAAAATTGTGCACTTTAATTTTCGTCGATTTGTTGTTGATTCCATCTATTTTAGTTTGATCTTGACTAAATAAATGGTAAACGATCTCATGATGAGCGAGATCTATTGATTGATACTAATGACCCTCATGATAGGCGAGGAATAATTAAAATTTCTGAAGGAATGAACCCAATTGATAGATGAGGGTTCCTTGATAATTTGATAGTTTGATAGGTAAAGCACAATTTTTGAAAATTTGATGACCTCTTGATGTTTGATATTTCTGATTGATAATGTATTGATCTGTAAAATGTTCTTTGTGTATGATAACAGGAGCATTTAGATGTTATCCAGGTATGAGAGCAGTTTCCCTGGCCTTTTGATATGATACCACGACTTTCACCAGATGAGAGACAGCATATTACTGATTGCGGTTTAGCAACATTACTGGATATGCCCCATATTATATTTAATAGGGGTCTATTGACAGCTTTAGCAGAGCGGTGGCATAGTGACCACAACACCTTCCACTTACCTAATGGTGAGATGACCATGACGCTAGAGGATGTATGGCGTATTCTTTGCATTCCTTTTGTTGGGGAGATTGTCGTGCATGATGCAGAGGAGGTTGGTGGGGTAGAGTCTATGCGGAGAGTTTTTCAGGATCCCCATGTTGCGGGAGAGTGGATTCCATGGGTAGAGATGCATGATTCATATGCTCCACTTCCTTCAGTTTTGGCTAGCTTTATTGGTGGATTCCTTTGTCCTGATAAGAGGTCAAAGGTTCTATCTCTTGGATGAGGTCGGGTGTTAGAGGGTATGGTGGTCCATAGGACGAGATATGCTTGGGGCATGTGCATGCTTGCTCAGCTATATCATGATTTACATTGGATCGTGTACCTCGCAGGCAGTAGTTTATCGGCGGGGGCTACACTTCTTCAGGTATGGGCATGGGAGCATATTGTTGTTACGTGTCCCGTGCTGGTGTTATCGAGACTAGTGACGAGACCTTATGTGTTTCGTTACAGAGGCAGGCCTACCCAGCATATGATGGGTAAGCTAGATTATTGGAGGCGGATTATTGATGATGTGGAGACAGTGACCTGGCATCCCTATTTAGACTGTGATGACTGGGATGATGATGATATTGAGTTGGGGTTCTTGGCCGATTCGATGTATTTGATCAGGAAGAGCCCCAAGATCTTGGAGCTATTCTTGTTTCATCGCGTCTACAGACAGTATGGGATTGTTTAGTGCATGCCGCAGGGAGTAGCACATTATGGATGACGATGGGTGGATGTCAGTTATTGGAGTCCATGCTTGCCTTATGGGGCACTTGTTGAGGGTTACCATGCTCTGCAGCCATCAGCATGGGATATGCGGCGGGACATTATTGAGGCACCTGTTACTCCTGACTACGGAAACTATTTGGCTCTACACCCTCCTCCTCGTATTACTATTCCAGATGAGCCAGTACCAGCACCAGCACCTGCACCAACAGCTGCAGGGGGTGGTCAGGTTGGTCAGAGATGGGGGAGAGAGGAGGATGTAGATGTGGATGTGGAGGGCAGTGATGAGAGTGACAGTGATGATAGTAGTGATGGTGATAGTGATGATAGTAGTGATGATGATGGTGGAGATGGGGGGAGACCGAGTGTAGCAGGTACATCAGAGCCATCATCCAGTGTGCCTCGTAAGAGGCAGGCAGTTGCTCCCTCTCTAGCAGAGCGATCAGAGGTCGTTGGTTTGTGTGTTGAGATTTTGATATTATAGGGACAACTAGCACAGGTGCAGGGATTACTAGCACAGACTCAGGCTTAGATGCAGGCATAGCTAGCTACTGCACAGACACATATTACCTCTCTGATTGGTGAGAGAGATGGAGCTAGATAGGCAATAGTGATGGCACAGACTCAGTTAGCAGGTGTACGAGCATAGTTGACCACCGCCCAGTCACAGATCACAGCCTTGACTACCGAGCGAGATACTGTCAGACAGGCAGCAGAGACAGCACAGGCTACTACAGAGAGATTGCAGAGAGTGGCAGATGTGACCTCTGTGGCAAATTACATGCGAGAGGCTATGCGGGCAGGTGCCAAGATTGAGTTTTATAGGAGCTGTTATCATGAGCTTTATCCCCCAGAGCAGAGAGTTAGTTATGCCCAGTCTCACTCAGAGAGGACTCATTCAACGACAGTGAGCAGAGGCGTGACATAGCCCCTTTCGAGAGATCCGAGAGATCCTGGGACATGTGGTGGTGGTCATGATACTGGTGCGAGACCTGCTCCTTCTGGTGGGAGCACCACTTGAGATCATTTGTGTACCTCTTTGAGAGATATGTATAGCCATTTGTGACATGATGTTATTTTCATCCTTTTTCAGACTTCATTGTATACTTGACACTTGATGAGATATATATGTGCAGCGGTTCAATTGATCTATATTTTGTTCTACATGATTTATGTGATGGATGCATTAAAATTTTTATGTTTTATGATGATTTATTATCCTAGATTGTATAGATGCATTGATGGTGATGTGATATGATATTGATGATGTATTTCTTTTCTTAATGAGATTCAATGTATGATAAATAAAATGTGATGTAAATGAATGAAAATGTAATGTATGAGATGTAAATGAATGATGTATGGATATTGGATATATGATGTATAAAATGAGATATAAATGAAATGATGTATGTAATGAATGATAGATGTGAATAAGATGTGAATGAGATGTGAATGAATGATGAGAGGTAAATGTAATGATAAATGAATGATAAATGTAATGAATGATGAGATGTAAATGAATGATAAAAATGTAAATGTAATGATATGTGAATGATAAATGTAATGAATGATGAGATGTAAATGAATGATGAAATGTAAATGTAATGATATGTGAATGATAAATGTAATGAATAATGAGATGTAAATGAATGATAAAACTGAATGATAAATGTAATGAATGATGAGATGTAAATGAATGATGAAATGTAATGAATGATAGATGTGAATGATAAATGAATGATAAATGTTTATTGTGAAATTTATGATGAGATGAAGAAATGATTTTATATCCCTGGCATTATGAAAATTGTATGTGTCAAGTATACTCAATCTTGTAATAAGAAAAGATAACATTCATTGCAAATGAATCTTTGTAAGTTGTGTAATCAATACTCTGCAAATCTATTATTATGAATGCAATCTATGTATACCATGCAAACCTATTTTATCGATGCAAACCTAAGTGTCATTTCAACAATCTTTTTATTTTTTCTTTGTATCATCACTGAGCTTTTAAAATGTTGAAATTGAATACAAGCATCAATGATATGAGATAGACCAATGATGACCTGAGTATTTCTTTCATAATATTTGATATTGCAAGTGAACACAAGCATCAAGTTATAATTAAACTGAGATGACCTGAGCATTTCTTGCGTAAACAGACAAGAATTAATCATTTTCTTTAGTGAATCGGAATGTCATCCATGATACTCGATAGGGCACTTCCAGTGATGATTCACAAAATAATAATGACTAACGCACAAACAGCAAACAAAGAAAAGGTATCATTCTTCTTCCTTGCTTTTCTAGTTTAATACATCATCGAGTAGCTCCAAAGAAATGATAAGCAAATGATAAAAAGAAAAGTACAACAATTCAAATTCCACTAAATGTATTTTCAAATCATTATTCAGATTAGATCATTGATGTTTGAAGTTTGTGTGCTGATGTGTATGTGATATTCTCAGACGTTTGACCAAAGACCTAACCTAAAGACCTATCCTAGGGGCCTCGGGGGCTGATCAAAGGTTAGCCTTGCCTACGTTATACATGCAGAGACCACGTAGTTTGACTGACACAGACTCCATTTTCTGACTGATGTAGACTCTATTTTTTTGTTTTTGATTTTTTGAATGTTTTTGCATGAATTTTCTGATTTTCTGATGTTTTTTTGGATTTTGATTTTCTGATGTTTTTGAATTTTGATGGATTTTCTGATGTTTTTGAATTTTGATGGATGTTCTGATGTTTTTGAATTTTGATGGATTTTTTGATGTTTTTGAATTTTGATGGATGTTCTGATGTTTTTGGATTTTGATGGATTTGCTGATGTTTTTGAATTTTGATGGATTTTCTGATGTTTTTGGATTTTGATGGATTTGCTGATGTTTTTGGATTACTTTTCAAGTATCGCCACTTGGTGTTGTCATGTTGGATTGCCCTTTCTATTTAAGCTGAACGTCCATTGTATGAAATAACACTAGGATGTTGCCCCCAAGCTAAGGTAAAACATGATATCCTTGCTATGATATGGATAGTGGTAATGATCATCTCAAATGATAGGTGGAAATGATATGAAAGGAAACAATCGTAACAAAACTATACCTAATAGATAGAAGAGCTGATAAAAATCACAAGTAGCACCTATTTGCCAGGTTTTCATCACTTGTTTTTATTGTGTTCTTTTTCTTTTTCTTTTGTATATATATATATATATTTGTTTTTGTTTTTTTTTCCGTCATCATGATGCCTGTTTGCCAGGTTTTCATCAAGACAACTTTATTGACCGTGCACTAGGTATCCTCAAGTGTAGAATTTCCTGAGATGAATGCTATTCATGGGTTCCTCCAACATGTCTCCTTCTGCTGTAGACAACCGGTATGCTCCTGATCCATAGACTGATATGACGACATAAGGCCCTATCTAGTTATGTTCAAACTTTCCCTTCTTTTCTCTGTCTGCTTGATTTCTAGGGTTTTCCTGTAGGACCAAGTCTCCGATCTAGAAGACTCTAGGCTTAACCCTCTGATTATAGTTCCTAGACATCCTTTGTTGATAGGCTATCAAATGATTGACAGCTTGTTGTCGACGTTCATCAAGTAGCTCTAGTTCTTGAAGTCTGGAGATCCTATAATCCTCATCTGGAATGAGTCCTTTTAGTGAAACTCGAAGGGATGGAATTTCTACCTCGATAGGTAATATTGCCTCTGATCCATAAACAAGAGCATATGGCATAGCTCCTGTTGGTGTTCTGATGCTAGTCCTGTAAGCCCAAAGAGCAGGGTTAAGCTGAACGTTCCAATCATGCCCTACCTCATTCACAGTCTTCTTGAGGATCTTTAGGATTGTTTTGTTGGAAGCTTCTGCCTATCTGTTACCTTGAGGGTAATAAGGGGTTGAAAAGAGATGTTGGATGTGGAACTTTTCACATAGCTCTTGGACATCTTGGTTCTTGAAAGGCCTGCCATTATCTATGATGATTGACTGGGGTATCCCATATCTACAAATGAGATAATTAAGTATGAAAGATGATATTTACTTCCCAGTGATTGTGGTTAAGGGAACCGCCTCCACCCATTTTGTAAAATATTCTGTTGCAGTGATAATGAACTTGTGTTCATTAGATGAAGATGGGTTAATTTTTCCTACCAAGTCCAATCCCCACTGATAGAAAGGCCATGTAGTTGTGAATGGATGGAGCTCTTGTGCTGGTGCATGTATAAGATTGCCATGAATCTAACACTTTTGGCATCTCTTGACAAACTTATAAGATTCTTGCTCCATGTGTGGCCAGTAATACCCCAAACGAAGGAGTTTCTTAGCTAAAGATAATCCACTTGAATGTGTACCACAAATTCCTTCATGGACCTCATGTGAAGCAGAAGCGGATTCGTTATGTTCTAAACAATGCAAAAGAGTACCATCTAGGCCTCGATGGTAAAGGGTATCAGTAATAATGGTATGTTTGGCGGATTGGTGTATGAAGTTGCGCTTTTGGTTGTGAGAAAGATCTGGCGGTAAGATATTATCTCTTAGATAAGTATAGATGTCTCCATAAATGGAAGATTGGGCACTATCCAAAAGGTTTATGGTTTGGGATTTTGGATTTGTGTATGTAGGATTTGACACTTGTTCCACAATAAATTGATAACGATCTTGCGTTTCAAGCATTTGTAGAAGAGATGCTATTGTGGCCATGGCATCTGCTGCTTTATTCTCTGATCTTGGTATCTGCTCAAATTTGATATCTATGAAGTATTTCCTTAAATTATCTACCAGTCTCTTATATAAAATTAGTGTGTCATCCTTAGTTTGGTAATCATTGTTGACTTGATAGATGATCAACTGAGAGTCTCCATATACCTGTAGTTCTGTGATTTTCTAGTCAATAGCCACTTTAATTCCGAGAATTAAAGCTTCATATTCTGTAACATTGTTAGTGCAATGGAAGGTAAGCCTGTAAGATTGTGCAATTGTGTGCCCAAGAGGTGTGACAAATAAAATTCCTGCCCCTGATCCATGTTGTGTGTAGGATCCATCGAAGTAGAGTTTCCATGGTTGTGTTGTAACGTTTAGGTATCCGCATCAGGAAATTCCATGGTCATAGGATGAGAGTCTGACAATGGAGCTTCTACTAATTGGTCGGCAATGACTTGTCCTTTGATAGCTTGCCTTTCAACATACTGAATGTCAAACTCACTGAGGAGCATGACCCACTTTGCCAACCTTCCTGTTAAAGCTGCTTTGTTCAGTAAATACTTGAGGGGATCAATTTTTGCAACAAGCTTGACAGTGTGAGTGAGCATATAGTGTCACAATTTTTGTGTTGCAAATACTACTGCTAAGCATGATTTTTCAATGAAGGTGTAGTTTACTTCATGTCCATTGAGTGTCCTACTGATATAGTATATTGCATGTTCCTTTCCTTCTCTGTCCTCTTGTGCTAGCAAGGCTCCCAAAGAGATATCTGTTGTTGCGATATATAGCAACAAGGGCTTGTCTTCACTGGGTGGCACCAAGATTGGTGGTGTCATCAAATAATGCTTGATTTGATTGAAAGTACTCTCACACTGTTCATCCAATTTAAAAGACACATTTTTATGCAAAAGATGGTTGAATGGATGACATCGATCTGCTAGTTGAGAGATGAATCTTCTGATGGACTGTAGCCGGCCTTGTAGAGATCTTAATGTACTGATATTCTTAGGAGGTGGCATTTCCATAATGGCTTTAACTTTTGCTGGATCTACTTCAATTACTTTTGTAGAGACTATGTATCCAAGGAGTTTTGCTGATGTTACTCCAAAGGCACATTTCTTGGGATTTAATCTAACTTTAAATTTCTCCAACCTATCAAATATTTTGCCCAGTATCTCAAGATGTCCTTCTTTGGTGTAAGATTTGGCTAAGATGTCGTCCACATAGTCCTCCATGAAGGTGTGCATCATGTCATGGAAGATTGTTGTCATAGCTCGCTGGTATGTAGCTCCTGCATTCTTTAACCCAAAAGGCATGACGTTCTAGCAAAAGGTGCCCCATGGACATGTAAATGCTGTCTTTTCTTGGTCTTCAGGAGCTATTTTGATTTGATTGTATCCTTAAAATCCATCCATGAGTGATAGCATTTCATGGCCAGCTGTTAAATCTACAATCATGTCTATGTTTGGCAAAGGAAAATCATCTTTTGGACATGCTTTATTTAAATCCCAGAAATCAGTACATATTCTAATGGTGTGATCTGGTTTTGAAATAGGTACAATGTTGGATATCCATTTAGCATAATCAATAGATCTGATAAATCCAGCATCTAGTAGTTTCTTCAAATCATTTTTTACCAATAATGCAACATGTGGATGCATTTTTCTCAGTTTTTGTTTTACTGGTTTAGTGCCAGCTGGTAAGGATAAGTGATGCATAATGAGATCTGTGTCTAAGCCTGGCATGTCAGAGTATGACCAAGCAAAATTCATGCATTGTTCATCAAAGAATTTGATAAAATCTGGCTTTTCTGTATCTGTCATGGATGCTGCAGGTGTAGTATTCTTGCTTTCTCTGCTGTGCCAATATCAATAGACTATGTGGGTTCTATTAACACTGATGATCTTTCATGGTAATGTTGTGGGAGAATGTCAAACCTTCCATCCTTTGGTGCCTCAATGAGGTTTTCACCATTGGATGCGTTCTTTGTTTTTACTATTTTAGGATCAAATACTGCCATAGAATGGTTTTCACCATTAAATCCATTTTTTATTTCCATATTTTTGCAACTGGAAGGCTTGGCATCCTCCTGCCTGAAAGCATCATTAAAAGAAGCATTGGTAGAACAAGTATCAGATTCCTTACAGCAAAGGTAGTTAATAATAGCGGAATCATTGTCAAAAATAGGGAGATTGATAGGGTGTTGGGGTTCCCATTCGATAAGCTTGGGATGTAGTAAAGGCAATGAATCATTAGATGGGTTGAGGTCAGCGATGGTGAAAGCTCAAACGGAAATGTCATCCAGGTTGTTAATGGTTATGTCGAGGCCTACGAAGGTATTTTCTTCCACATCATTTATCTCAATCGATGTCCTTTCATCTTCACTTGAGTCATCAAAGTTTTGTGTTTCAAAGACAATAGGATTAAAACTCGAGCTTTGAACCTCCTCATGTTTGGGGGTATACTTTTTGATGACGTCGATCTGAATATCTTCATAGGAAACATCTGATAAGTTATCCCACTCATATTCATTTGAATCTGTTTAAGAGTTATCTCTTATTTGAAGAATACGCTCCATAGTTTTATTGGTGATTTCTGCTCTTGCTTCTTCTGTGTATACCAGTCTAGTTCTGCCATTTTGCTGAATTGTGAGAACTTGGATCAGTTTCGTTACATTTTGTTTCCCTCGGTCAAGAGATCCTTGTTCTGTTGTATATCCTAGTCTAGTTTTATCCTTATGTTGGAGCATGAGTGGCTGGATTGGTTCTGTTATGCCTTGTTTCCTTAACCCAAGAGGTCCCTGTCCTGAATATCCCATTTTCTCCCGAATAGTTTTCCCCTTTCCATATTGATTTGTTTCTATGATATTATTCATGGAAGTGGAAGCTTCCTCATCCCTATAAAGCCAATTTAGAATAGCCTTATCTTCTGATTCTTCATCTAAATATCTTGCTCTTACAAATCTACCATCTAATGTCGTTGTAGATTGTGTTGAATTTTGGGTGATTGTAGATGGTTGTCCATACGTTTGTAAGGAGGGTAACATCTATGATAGATGGAAAGAGTGTCCAACACCATATTCACTTATTCCTTCATCACTTATATGTACTTTGTTGGTGAATTGGTGTGAGAGTGAAGCCAATTGTTCTTCAACATTTGAAGGGTTAGATTGTTCTACCCTGATCTCTTGTGATTTTTGTTGTTTTGGAAGCCACTTTGATATGAAACTTTGATGTTTCTCACCATTAGATGAATCTGATGTGCCAACTTCTCTATTGTGAGGTATCAAGGTATCCTGAGATGTTTTCAATTTATGACAAGCTTGAGTGTCGTTATAGTCTGCTGTGATTGTTACCTCCTATCCATTGATGGGAAATTTTAGGCATTGATGATAGGTGGAAGGTACTGCTTGCATATCATGAATCCAAGGACGTCCCAATAGTATATTGTATGTTAGTTCTCTATCTAAGAATTGACAAACCACATTTTGGACAATAGGTCCTACTTGAATGGGTAATATGATCAACCCTTTAGAGGACCTTTCTTCTTCGTCATATGCTTTGATTGTGATTTTTCTTCTTGTATCAATGGCTTCATCTGAGTATCCTAGTGCATGAATCAACTTTAAGGTACAAATATTTAAACCAGCCCCTCCATCTATCAGGACACGCTTTACACAGTGTTTATGGATGAGGACTTCAATGTGAAGGGCAGAATTATGTGGATGGGTGAGTGATACATCATCATGTTCGAAAAATAAAAGGCAATGAGGTGCAGATAGATGTCCCACCATAGCTTGGAATTGACATACATCCAAATTGTTAGGTACCGTGGTTGATACAAGAGCTTGCTCAAGAACCTCTTTGTGTGATGGGGAGATCTTTAAAAGTTCCAAAATGGATATTTGCACCGCTATTTTCTGTAATTGATCGATGAGATTATATTGATTAGAGGGAGGATCCACATATGGGGATGATAATGATGCTCCTTTCAATATAACTTTGGATTGTGCCCTTGTTGTGGCATTAACCAGTTGGTACTCTTGTTTCCCTTTGAGTGTGATTATGTTAATATGGTTTTCATATTTGTCCATATGTTGTACCAAATTAGTAGATGTAATGTCATTGTTCTGATTGATTTGATTGCATAACTCCTCATCCTCCTTGGTTGCAGAAAAACAAAGGATTGTTGTGTCATAAACATAACCGACATTCTTACCTTTGGTGTTTGCGGAAGAGGATTCTCCCTTCTAATAATTGGGTAGATGATTTTTAAATGTTGTATGATATTTGTTTGTTTGGTGCCCCTCTACAAATACTTTCTTTTGATCTATGAGGTCTTGTACCACATGTTTTAACTGCCAACAATTTTCAGTCATGTGGCCTTTATTCTGATGGTAGTGACAGTAATGCAAGTCATTCCACCATGATGGTTTGACTTGAGGGTCCCAGTTTCTAGCCTCTTGTACTTGAATAAGTTTTTCATCTAAAAGTTCTTTGAGGACTGATTCCAATGATTGTCCTAATGGCGTGAATTTTTGTTTATTGGATGGTCGTTGGAATGATTGGGTTTTTGTTTCTCCACTAGTTTGATTATTTCCTTGGTCACTACTTTGTTTGACATTAAAATCATTGTTTTGTTTGTTTGTAGTGGTTGGCGTCAAGGTGAATACTGGTTTAGAAATGTGTGTATCGATCATGGTATCAATATTCTTATTCTTTTTCCAAAATCATGCCTTTTCATTATTGTTGTTAGAGGAATTGTTATTGTTTGAACCTTCAATGAAGTGTTTGATTGTTCCTCTTTTGATTAGAGCCTCTTCGATTTTGAGCCCCTTTTCGATAACTTGTTCAAATGTATATGGACATTGTAAGTCCAATCTGTAATTCATGTCATCCACTAAGTTATCAATGAACATCTCTATCTTCTCCTCTTCAGGAATAGATCTAGGGTTTTTAGGAAATAGCCTTCTCCATCGTTGGAGAAAGGAAAGAAACTTTTCACCCTTTGCTTGTTTGGTGTTGTAGAGTTATTTTAAGGTCACCCCATGTTGGATGTTGAATGAGAAGTGCGTTATGAACCTATTGATCAGTTCTTCAAAAGATTGAATCCCAGGTTCCAATTTAGAAAACCACTCAATGCAAGTGTTTCCTAAGCTTCTTGGAAATAATTGTAGTAAGTAAGAGTCCTCGTGTGCGAACTCTATGCTCATGGCTCAAAATTCCCATACATGATCAAATGGATCGGTTCTTCCATTGTATTTGTTGTACGTCGGGTATTCACAATACCGTGGAAATGGTATCATGTTAATGCTTGAATCGAATGGATAAGGACAAATGTCCTATAAGGAATATCTTTTTGTTGGCCCTTGTTGGATATTTTGGAACTACAATTGTAATTGTTGGATTTGTTTTGTTAAAGCATCTATTTGATTTGGATTTTCTATACTAGTTGGGTTAGGTGTGATTGTTTCCTTGAGTTGATTGACATCAAAGTCTTTAGGAAGCTTAGCACCTTTGTCAGCTAATAGTAGAAGATACTTTTCCATATCTTGCTCTAGCATCTTTTCCATAAATCTATGGAAATGAGGGTCTTGTTGAACTTTCTCGATTTCTTCTGTAGTTATTTCTTTCTCGTGTGAATTAGTTAGAGGATCAGTGTTACTGTATCGTCCCCAAGGGTTTTCTTCAGCCATGGCTACTATTCTTTGGTTTTCTTCTTGTTGTTGTCTTTGATATGCTGCTCGTGTGAAAATAGGCATACAAACGTTAGAGTTTTACTCTAGACTTTGATCTTGGATTTTTGATTGGATAAGTGTCAAGGTTTTTGATTTAAAATCTGATTTAGTTGTTCTAGTTTCGTGATGGAAGGATGATAAAAAATCCTTGATAGGGAAACTTTGACAAAAAAATCTCAGATTTAATGATAAGGACAATTTGCAAGATGTTTCAAGATCGAGGCATAATAGTAAAGTTTTTCCTTTTGTATGATTTGGGCTATGAAAAAAAATGTTTTGGACTGATGAAAACCTTGTTTTTGATATGGGTAAACTGACAAACTATCTTATTAACTCTCTATTTTTATGACTTTCTGGAGCGCTAAAACAAAGTTGGGACGTGCTATAATAGAGCAATGATGCACTAGAATAGAGACCCAAAGCGCTAAAACAGACCAGCAACACACTAAAACAGAGACCCAAAGCGCTAAAACAGACCAGGGACGTGCTAAAACAGAAACCCAAAGCGCTAAAACAGACTAGCGATGCACTTAAACAGAAACCCAAAGCGCTAAAACAGACCAACGACGCGCTAAAATAGAGACTCAAAGCACTAAAACAGACTAGCTACACGCTAAAATAGAGACCCAAAGTGCTAAAACAGTCTAGTGATGCGCTAAAATAGAAACCCAAAGTGCTAAAACAGACCAACGACACGCTAAAAAAAAGACTCAAAGCGCTAAAACAGACCAACTACACACTAAAACAGACCAGTTACGCGCTAAAACAGAGACCAAAAGTGCTAAAACAGTCTAGTGACGCGCTAAAATAGAACCATGAGGTGTTAAGACAGACAATTATCTTATTCTATGAAACTCACTTGGTCTAGTATCGTATTGTATGGCTGGTTGTGGGATGTATTCTGGATGAATTCTTTGACTGTGATTGTGGTGTTACCTAAGAGCCCTTCTTTGATAAAATGCTTGTGAATCTAAGGGAGCTACAACATAGTCGTCTGTATAACCTCTAGAGAAATCATGATACCTATGAATAAAAGTCCTATGTTGCAGTAGAACTTTCCTGCTTTGATATAAGAATCATTGCTTTCTTAGAAGTTGTTTGTATGTAAGTGTTTTCTTAGGTTTTCTGATTCGTTTGACAAGAGATTTCTTGAAAAATTTGGTGGATACCCAATCTCGAATCATGAGGATTTCACGAGTGTTACGATTTTGAAATTTTTTTGTAATGATCTTATCTGAATTTAATGAGAGAAAACACAACAAGCAAGAATAAAATGGTTGACTTTAAAATCCTAGAATCTAAACAGATAGTGTATGTTCTTAAGAATTAAGCATGATTCTTCTTGATTTTCATTGGTTTATAACAGATAAGACACTTCAGATAGACTCATTCCTAGAGACAAAAGGTCATCATTATATATTCGAACGGCCCACAACTTGGAATTACATCGACTCACACAGCCATGTCACCCCCTAGAGGGTGCCCGTGTTTTTGTCTTTTCCAGGTGTGTACTCAGAGTCACGGAAGTGGATACCGGATCCCCTAAGCAAACAGTCCTTCGCAATCATATGGTGAGTGCTTGAGGGTAGATTCTTCCCCGCCCCTGCACTGCCAAGTATTACAATGTTTAGAAACTGACAAGCATGCTTCTATTTCTAGGTTTTTAGATAGGGTTTCCGTTCAGAGCGGCAAATGGATAAACTCCCTCGAGACACCTCCCAATCTTTAGAACAAAGATTTTGGAGATGGTTATCCTGCACACTTCTGTTGAAAGAGGGTTTCCCCAAATTCACATAAATTTTTAAGTGGGTTGGAATACCATGGCTTTTGGCTGTCCCCACTCAGGTCGTTCCTGTAGGGTGAGTATTTTTTCCCACTACAGCAGGCCTATCTAAAGGTTTTAAAAATTTTTAAAAATGCGTAAAGAAAAGTGAGTCTAGTATTCTGATGCACCCAGTAAAGGGGAGAGCATAAACCTATCACCCAATCACAGCAAAAAAGTTGCTCTTTTTAAAACCAAAAAGACAAATTAGTTAATCTATATGGAGATATTGCTCCATAACAACATAATGTTCAATTTTAATCCCACAAGAAAATGTGAAGTTTCTATCCTAGGATTGATTAATTTTTATCTATTTCTATCCTAGGATTGATAAATTTGATCCATTTCTATCCTAGGATTGGTAAATTTTAATCAAAAAAATAGACAAAAACAAAATCTGGCTGCGGATGCGTCGGATCCATATAAAAAAAATGATTTTAAGGACAGTGACGCGACATGCTACAACAAAAATCCAGCGCGCTGAGACAGTGACGTGGCATGCTACAACAGAAGCCCGACGCGCTGAAATAGTGGCGTGACACGCTACAACAGAAGCCCTGTGCGCTGAAACAGACCGCCGATGCGCTATGAAATCCAATTGGCGCACTGCAAAAAGTCACGGTTCCACAAAAACTATCACGCCGATACATGTAGGACACTTTTTTTTAAAATCAAGTAGAATATGGGGTTATGCCCCATGGTGGGTGCCAATTTGTAAGTGGTAGAATGAGGAAAATAAACTAAACATGCTTCTACACTTCTAAATAGGACATTGCATCTAAGATTCAAAAAAATTAAGCTAATTTAAACTAGAAATGTTCAGAAATCTATCCTATTGCTCTCAGATTTTAGAAGCTAATTAGACTATTGAAATGACACTTAGAGAATGAGAATTAAACTATTCTATTCCTATATGATTAAATGATAAAAACTACTGTAATGGCAGCCATGACTGCAAATGCTGAATGCTGGATGAATGTTGGATGGATGCTGGATGAATGCTAGATGCTTGAATGCTGGATGCTTGAAAAATCTGCAGAGTAAGATTGCATAAGTTGGGATCCATTTTCTTGTAGCCAGAGAGCTGTATTTATAGCTTTCACGGTAGCACATTTGCATAGGGATACAGGATAAGAGGCTGTGATTCAATCTGGAGAATTGAAAGGCATGGGATGAGAAGATGGAGCTAATCATGGAGGATTGTTCCTCCCCATGAAAACACCAAGCAAGATGAGAGGGAAGATTGGAGGAAGAAGATTGAGAGGACTTCCTGCAGGTTTGTCCCCGAAGCTCTTCCCGTGAATGAAAGTTGCATTAATTAGATTTTAAAAATCTAATTTTATTGGTGAGTGAATAGTGGTAAAAGATTTATGCATTAATTTAAATAACTTTAATTTATTTAAATTTAGCAAAAGAGGAATAAACAATTTAATAAATCAAACTATAGGGTTTGTTTATTAAATTAAAACAAAAAGGAAAATGATAATTAAATAAAAGATTTTAGAATATCTTTATTTAATTAAGAAGAAATGTGATGAGGTAATTAAATAACACAATTTATTTAAGTTTGTGTATTTAATTTTTAAGATAGAAGTAATGGAAGTAATAATGATTAATTAAAAACAAAGATTTTAATTTTTTTTTTTAATTAAGAGAGAAGTAATATGATAAAAAATGATAATAATTAAATAAAACAAATTTTTTAATTTGGTTTATTTAATTAAGAGAGAAGTAAAAGAATTAATAATGAACTTAATATAAATAAATATTTCTATTTATTTACTAAGTAGATGAATTTAAGATTAATTAATCAAATAAGTCATATTTAATTAATTAGGTTCTCTAAACCATTTTTAGGTGTCTACATTTTTTTTATTTTTTATTTTTTATTTTTATTTTATTTTTTTTCGCTATCATTTCAAAATTAAACATTTGGGGCAAATCAGGGGCATATTTTAAACTTTTCGTCAATACTAGCAGCTAAGGCAAATTCATTCTTTGAAGCAATACATAAACCCATCACTTCAAAGAGGGGCAAAATGTAGACACCTAAAAATGGTCTGGAGAATCTAATTAATTAAATACGACTTATTTGATTAATTAATCTTAAATTCATCTACTTAGTAAATAAATAGAAATATTTATTTATATTAAGTTCATTATTAATTCTTCTACTTCTCTCTTAATTAAATAAACAAAATTAAAAACTTTTTTTTATTTAATTATTATCATTTTTTTATCATATTACTACTCTCTTAATTAAATAAACAAAATTAAAAACTTTGTTTTTAATTAATCATTATTACTTCCATTACTTCTATCTTAAAAATTAAATACACAAACTTAAATAAATTATGTTATTTAATTACCTTATCACATTTCTTCTTAATTAAATAAAGATATTCTAAAATCTTTTATTTAATTATCATTTTCCTTTTTGTTTTAATTTAATAAACAAACCTTATAGTTTGATTTATTAAATTATTTACTCCTCTTTTGCTAAATTTAAATAAATTAAAGTTATTTAAATTAATGCATAAATCTTTTACCACTATTCACTCACCAATAAAATTAGATTTTTAAAATTTAATTACTACAACTTTCATTCACGGGAAGAGCTTCGGGGACAAACCTGCAGGAAGTCCTCTCAATCTCCTTTCTCCAATCTTCCCTCTCATCTTGCCTGGTGTTTTCATGGGGAGGAACAATCCTCCATGATTAGGTCCATCTTCTCATCCCATGCCTTTCAATTCTCTAGATTGAATCCCAACCTCTTATCCCGTATCCCTGTGCAAATGTGCTACCATGAAAGCTATAAATACAACTCTCTGGCTACAAGAAATGGATCCCAACTTATGCAATCTTACTCATCCAACATTCAGCATTTGCAGTCATGGCTGCCATTATAGTAGTTTTTATCATTTAATCATATAGGAATATAATAGTTTAATTCTCATTCTCTAAGTGTCATTTCAATAGTCTAATTAACTTCTAAAATATGAGAGCAAAGTAGATTAGAGAGATTTTTAGAGTTAGAGAGCAATAGGATAGATTTATGAACATTTCTAGTTTAAATTAGTTTAATTTTCTTGAATCTTAGATGCAATGTCCTATTTAGAAGTGTAGAAGCATATTTAGTTTGTTTTCCTCATTCTACCACTTACAAATTGGTGCCCACCCCCGTGGGCATAACCCCATATTCTACTTGATTTTTGAAAAAAGTGTCCTACAGGTATCGGCGTGATAGTTTTCGCAGAACCGTGACTTTTTGCAATGCACCAGTTGGATTTCATAGTGCGCCGGTGGTCTGTTTCAGTGTGCTGGGCTTCTGTTGTAGCGTGCCGCGTCACTGTTTCAGTGCGTCGGGCTTCTGTTGTAGCGCGCTGCATCACTGTCTTAGTGCGCCAGGTTTCTGTTGTAGCGCGCGACGTCACTGTTTCAGGGCGCCGCGTCACTATCCTTAAAATCATTTTTTATCTAGATCCGACGCATCTATGGCTAGATTTTGTTTTTGTCTATTTTTTTGATTAAAATTTACCAATCTTAGGATAGAAATGGATAAAATTTATCAATCCTAAGATAGAAATAGATAAAAATTGATCAATCCTAGGATAGAAACTTCACATTTTCTTGTGGGATTAAAATTGAACATTATGTTGTTATAGAGCAATATCTCCATGTAGGTTAACTAATTTGTCTTTTGGGTTTTAAAAAGAACAACTTCTTTGCTGTAATTAGGTGATAGGTTTATGCTCTCCCCTTTACTGGGTGCATCAGAATACCAGACTCACTTTTCTTTACGCATTTTTAAAGCTTTTTAAAACCTTTAGATAGGCCTGCTGTAGTGGGAAAAATTACTCACCCTACGGGAACGACCTGAGTGGGGACAGCCAAAAGCCATGGTATTCCAACCCACTTAAAAAATTATGTAAATTTGGGGAAACCCTCTTTCAACGAAAGTGTGCAGGATAACCATCCTGAAAATCTTTGTTCTAAAGATTGGGAGGTCTCTCGAGGGAGTTTATCAATTTGCCACTCCAAACGGAAACCCTATCTAAAAACCTAGAAATAGAAGCATGCTTGTCAGTTTCTAAACATTGTAATACTCGGCGGTGCAGGAACGGGGAAGAATCTACCCTCAAAAACTCACCATATAATTGCCAATGACTGTTTGCTTAGGGGATCCGGTATCCACTTCCGTCACTCTGAGTACACACCTGGAAAAGACAAAAACACGGGCGCCCTCTAGGGGATGACATGGCTGTGTGAGTCGACGCAATTCCAAGTTGTGGGTCGTTCGAGTATATAACGATGACCTTTTATCTCTAGGAGTGAGTCTATCTGAAGTGTCTTGTCTGTTATAAACCAGTGAAAATCAAGAAGAATCATGCTTAATTCTTAAGAACATACACTATCTGTTTAGATTCTAGGATTTTAAAGTCAACCATTCTATTCTTGCTTGCTATGTTTTCTCTCATTAAATTCAGATAAGATCATCACAAAAAAATCTTCAAAATCATAACACTCGTGAAATCCTCATGATTCGAGATTGGGTATCCACCAAATTTGTCAAGAAATCTCTTGTGAAATGAATCAGAAAACCAAAGAAAACACTTACATACAAACAACTTCTAAGAAAGCAATGATTCTTATATCAAAGCAGGAAAGTTCTACTCCAACATAGGACTTTTATTCATAGGTATCATGATTTCTCTAGAGGTTATATGGATGACTATGTTGTAGTTCCCTTAGATTCACAAGCATTTTATCAAAGAAGGGCTCTTAGGCAACACCACAATCACAGTCAAATAATTCGTCTAGAATACATCCCACAACCAGCCATACAATACGATACCAGACCAAGTGAGTTTCATAGAATAAGATAGTTGTCTGTCTTAACACCTCATGGTTATGTTTTAGCCCGTCACTAGACTGTTTTAGCACTTTTGGTCTCTGTTTTAGCACTTTGAGTCTCTGTTTTAGCGCGTTGTTGGTCTGTTTTAGCACTTTGGGTTTCTATTTTAGCGAGTCACTAGACTGTTTTAGTGCTTTGGGTCTCTATTTTAGCGCATAACTGGTCTGTTTAAGCGCTTTGAGTCTCTATTTTAGCGCGTCGCTGGTCTATTTTAGCGCTTTGGGTTTCTATTTTAGCACGTCGCTGGTCTGTTTTAGCGCTTTGGGTTTCTGTTTTGGCGCGTCACTGGTCTGTTTTAGCGCTTTGGGTCTCTGTTTTGGCACGTCGTTGGTTTGTTTTAGCGCTTTGGGTCTCTGTTCTAGCGCGTCATTGCTCTGTTATAGCGCGTCCCAACTCTGTTTTAGCGTTCCAAAAAGTCATAAAAATAGAGAGTTAGTAAGACAGTTTGTCAGTTTTCCCATATCAAAAACAAGGTTTTCATCAGTCCAAAACATTTTTTTTCATAGCCCAAATCATACAAAAGGAAAAACTTTACTATTACGCCTCAATCTTGAAACATCTTGCAAAGTGTCGTTATCACTAAATTTGAGATTTTTTTGTCAAAGTTTCCCTATCAAGGATTTTTTTATCATCCTTCCATCATGAAACTAGACAAAACTAAATCAGATTTTAAATCAAAAACCTCGACACTTATCCAATCAAAAATCCAAGATCAAAGTCTAGAGTAAAACTCTAACGTTTGTATGCCTATTTTCACACGAGCAACATATCAAAGACAACAACAAGAAGAAAACCAAAGAATAGCAGCCATGGCTGAAGAAAACCCTTGGGGACGATACAGTAACACTGATCCTCTCACTAATTCACACGAGAAAGAAATAACTGCAGAAGAAATTGAGAAAGTTCAACAAGACCCTCATTTCCATAAATTTATGGAAAAGATGCTAGAGAAAGATATGGAAAAGTATCTTCTACTATTAGCCGACAAAGGTGCTAAGCTTCCTAAAGACTTTGATGTCAATCAACTCAAGGAAACAATCACACCTAACCCAACTAGTATAGAAAATCCAAATCAAATAGATGCTTTGACAAAACAAATCCAACAATTACAATTGCAGTTCCAAAATATCCAACAAGGGCCAACAAAAAGATATTCCTTACAGGACATTTGCCCTTATCCATTCGATTCAAGCATTAACATGATACCATTTCCATGGTATTGTGAATACCCAACGTACAACAAATACAATGGAAGAATCGATCCATTTGATCACGTACGGGAATTTCGAGCCATGAGCATAGAGTTCGCACACGAGGACTCTTACTTACTACGATTTTTCTGAGAAGCTTAGGAAACACTTGCATGGAGTGGTTTTCTAAATTGGAACCTGGGATTCAATCTTTTGAAGAACTGATCAATAGGTTCATAACGCACTTCTCATTCAACATCCAACATGGGGTGACCTTAAAAGAACTCTACAACACCAAACAAGAAAAGGGTGAAAAGTTTCTTTCCTTTCTCCAACGATGGAGAAGGCTATTTGCTAAATACCCTAGATCTATTCCTGAAGAGGAGAAGATAGAGATGTTCATTGATAACTTAGTGGATGACATGAATTATAGATTGGACTTACAATGTCCATCTACATTTGAACAAGTTATGGAAAAGGGGCTCAAAATTGAAGAGGCTCTAATCAAAAGAGGAACAATCAAACACTTCATTGAAGGTTTAAACAATAACAATTCCTCTAACAACAACGAAAAGCCATGATTTTGGCAAAAGAATAAGAATACTGATACCATGATCGATACACACACGTCTAAACCAGTATTCAGCTTGACGCCAACCACTACAAACAAACAAAACAATGATTTTAATGTCAAACAAAGTAGTGACCAAGGAAATAATCAAAATAGTGGAGAAACAAAAACCCAATCATTCCAACGACCATCCAATAAATGAAAATTCATGCCATTAGGACAATCATTGGAATCATTCCTCAAAGAACTTTTAGATGAAAAACTTATTCAAGTACAAGAGGCTAGAAACTGGGACCCTCAAGTCAAACCATCATGGTGGAATGACTTGCATTACTGTCACTACCATCAGAATAAAGGCCACATGACTAAAAATTGTTGGCAGTTAAAACATGCGGTACAAGACCTCATAGATCAAAAGAAAGTATTTGTAGAGGGGCACCAAACAAACAAAGATCATACAACATTTAAAAATCCTCTACCCAATTATCAGAAGGGAGAATCCTCTTCCGCAAACACCAAAGGTAAGAAAGTCGGTTATGTTTATGACACAACAATCCTTTGTTTTTTTTCCGCCAAGGAGGATGAGGAGTTATGCAATCAAATCAATTAGAACAATGACATTACATCTACTAATTTGGTACAACATATGGACAAAACTAAAAACCAAATTAACGTAATCACACTCAAAGGGAAACAAGAGTACCAACCGGTTAATGCCACAACAAGGGCACAATCCAAAGTTATATTGAAAGGAGCATCATTATCATCCCCATCTGTGGATCCTCCCTCTAATCAATATAATCTCATCGATCAATTACAGAAAATACCGGTGCAAATGTCCATTTTGGAACTTTTAAAGATCTCCCCATCACACAAAGAGGTTCTTGAGCAAGCTCTTGTATCAACCATGGTACCTAACAATTTGGATGTATGTCAATTCCAAGCTATGGTGAGACATCTATCTGCAGCTCATTGCCTTTCATTTTCCAAACATGATGATGTATCACTCACCCATCCACATAATTCTGCCCTTCACATTGAAGTCCTCATCCATAAACACCGTGAAAAGCATGTCCTGATAGATGGAGGGGCTGGTTTAAATATTTTTACCTTAAAGTTGATTCGTGCACTAGGATACTCAGATGAAGCGATTGATACAAGAAGAAAAATCACAATCAAAGCATATGATGAAGAAGAAAGGTCCTCTAAAGGGTTGATCATATTACCCATTCAAGTAGGACCTATTGTCCAAAATGTGGTTTGTCAAGTCTTAGATAGAGAACTGACATACAACATACTATTGGGACATCCTTGGATTCATGATATGCAAGTAGTACCTTCTACCTATCATCAATGCCTGAAATTTCCCATCAATGGACAGGAGGTAACAATCACAGCAGACTATAACGACACTCAAGCTTGTCATACATTGAAAACATCTTAGGATACCTTGATACCTCACAATAGAGAAGTTGGCACATCAGATTCATCTAATGGTGAGAAACATCAAAGTTTCATATCAAAGTGGCTTCCAAAACAACAAAAATCACAAGAGATCAGGGTAGAACAATCTAACCCTTCAAATGTTGAAGAACAATTGGCTTCACTCTCACACCAATTCACCAACAAAGTACAGATAAGTGATGAAGGAATAAGTGAATATGGTGTTGGACACTCTTTCCATCTATCACAGATGTTACCCTCCTTACAAACGTATGGACAACCATCTACAATCACCCAAAATTCAGCACAATCTACAACGACATTAGATGGTAGATTTGTAAGAGTAGGATATTTAGATGAAGAATCAGAAGATAAGGCTATTCTAAATTAGCTTTATAGGGATGAGGAAGCTTCCACTTCCATGAATAATATCATAGAAACAAATCAATATGGAAAGGGAAAAACTATTTGGGAGAAAATGGGATATTCAGGACAGGGACCTCTTGGGTTAAGGAAACAAGGCATAATAGAACCAATCCAGCCACTCATGCTCCAACATAAGGATAAAACTGGAGTAGGATATACAGCAGAACAAGGATCTCTTGACCGAGGGAAACAAAGTGTAACGAAACTGATCCAAGTTCTCACAATTTAGCAAAATGGCAGAACTAGACTGGGATACACAGAAGAAGCAAGAGCAGAAATCACCAATAAAACTATGGAGAGTATTCTTCAAATAAGAGATAACTCTTAAATAGATTCAAATGAATATGAGTGGGATAACTTATCAGATGTTTCCTATGAAGATATTCAGATTGACGTCATCAAAAAGTATACCCCCAAACATGAGGAGGGTCAAAGCTCGAGTTTTAATCCTATTGTCTTTGAAACACAAAACTTTGATGACTCAAGTGAAGATGAAAGGACATTGATTGAGATAAATGATGTGGAAGAAAATACCTTCGTAGGCCTCAACATAACCATTAACAACTTGGATGACATTTTCATCCGAGCTTTCACCATCATTGACCTCAACCCATCTAATGATTCATTGCCTTTACTACATCCCGAGCTTATCGAATGGGAACCCCAACACCCTATCAATCTCCCTATTTTTGACAATGATTCTGCTATTATTAACTACCTTTGCTATAAGGAATCTGATACTTGTTCTACCAATGCTTCTTTTAATGATACTTTCAGGCAGGAGGATGGCAAGCCTTCCAGTTGCAAAAATATGGAAATAAAAAATGGATTTAATGGTGAAAACCATTCTATGGCAGTATTTGATCTTAAAATAGTAAAAACAAAGAACGCATCCAATGGCGAAAACCTCATTGAGGCACCAAAGGATGGAAGGTTTGACATTCTCCCACAACATTACCATGAAAGATCATCAGTGTTAATAGAACCCACACAGTCTATTGATATTGGCACAGCAAAGAAAGCAAGAATACTACACCTTGCAGCATCCATGACAGATACAGAAAAGCCAGATTTTATCAAATTCTTTGAAGAACAATGCATCAATTTTGCTTGGTCATACTCTGACATGCTAGGCTTAGACACAGATCTCATTATGCATCACTTATCCTTATCAGCTGGCACTAAACCAGTAAAACAGAAACTAAGAAAAATGCATCCACATGTTGCATTATTGGTAAAAAATGATTTGAAGAAACTACTAGATGCTGGATTTATCAGATCTATTGATTATGCTGAATGGATATCCAACATTGTACCTATTTCAAAACCATATCACACCATCAGAATATGTACTGATTTTCGGGATATAAATAAAGCATGTCCAAAGGATGATTTTCCTTTGCCAAACATAGACATGATTGTAGATTTAACAGCTGGCCATCAAATGCTATCACTCATGGATGGATTTTTAGGATACAATCAAATCAAAATAGCTCCTGAAGACCAAGAAAAGACAACATTTACATGTCCATGTGGCACCTTTTGCTAGAACGTCATGCCTTTTGGGTTAATGAATGTAGGAGCTACATACCAGCGAGCTATGACAATAATCTTCCATGACATGATGCACACCTTCATGGAGGACTATGTGGACGACATCTTAGCCAAATCTTACACAAAAGGACATCTTGAGATATTGGGCAAAATATTTCACAGGTTGGAGAAATTTAAAGTTAGATTAAATCCCAAGAAATGTGCCTTTGGAGTAACATCAGCAAAACTCCTTGGATACAGAGTCTCTACAAAAGTAATTGAAGTAGATCCAACAAAAGTTAAAGCCATTATGGAAATGCCACCTCCTAAGAATATCAGTACATTAAGATCTCTACAAGGCCAACAGTCCATCAGAAGATTCATCTCTCAACTAGTAAATCAGTGTCATCCATTCAACCATCTTTTGCATAAAAATGTGTCTTTTAAATGGGATGAACAGTGTGAGAGTACTTTCAATCAAATCAAGCATTATTTGATGACACCACCAATCTTGGTGCCACCCAGTGAAGACAAGCCATTGTTGCTATATATCGCAACAACAAATATCTCTTTGGGAGCCTTGCTAGCACAAGAGGACAGAGAAGGAAAGGAACATACAATATACTATATCAGCAGGACACTCAATGGACATGAAGTAAACTACACCTTCATTGAAAAATCATGCTTAGCAGTAGTATTTGCAACACAAAAATTGTGACACTATATGCTCACTCACACTGTCAAGCTCGTCACAAAAATTGATCCCCTAAAGTATTTACTAAGCAAAGCAGCTTTAACAAGAAGGTTGGCAAAGTGGGTCATGCTCCTCAGTGAGTTTGACATTCATTATGTTGAAAGGAGAGCTATCAAAGGACAAGTCATCGCCGACCAATTAGTAGAAGCTCCATTGTCAGACTGTCATCCTATGACCATGGAATTTCCTGATGTAGATATCCTCAACGTTACAACACAACCATGGAAACTCTACTTCGATGGATCCTACACACAACATGGATCAGGGGCAGGAATTTTATTTGTCACACCTCTTGGGCACACAATTCCACGATCTTACAGGCTTACCTTCCGTTGCACTAACAATGTTGCAGAATATGAAGCTTTAATTCTTGGAATTAAAGTGGCTATTGACTGGAAAATCACAGAACTACAGGTATATGGAGACTCTCAATTGATCATCTATCAAGTCAACAATGATTACCAAATTAAGGATGACACACTGATTTTATATAAGAGACTGGTCGATAATTTAAGGAAATACTTCATAGATATCAAATTTGTGTAGATACCAAGATCAGAGAATAAAGCAGCAGATGCCATGGCCACAATAGCATCTCTTCTACAAATTCCTGAAACGCAAGATCGTTATCGATTTATTGTGGAACAAGTGTCAAATCCTGCATACGCAAATCCAAAATCCCAAACCATAAACCTTTTGGATAGTGCCCAATCTTCCATTTATGGAGACATCTATACTTATCTAAGAGATAATATCTTACCGCCAGATCTTTCTTGCAACCAAAAGTGCAACTTCATACGCCAATCCACCAAACATACCATTATTGATACCCTTTACCGTCGAGGCCTAGATGGTACTCTTTTGCATTGTTTAAAACATAACGAATCTACTACTGCTTTACATGAGGTCCATGAAGGAATTTGTGGTACACATTCAAGTGGATTATCTTTAGCCAAGAAACTCCTTCGTTTGGGGTATTACTGGCACACATGGAGCAAGAATCTTATAAGTTTGTCAAGAGATGCCAAAAGTGTCAGATTCATGGCAATCTTATACATGCACCAGCACAGGAGCTCCATCCATTCACAACTACATGGCCTTTCTGTCAGTGGGGATTGGACTTGGTAGGAAAAATTAACCCATCTTCATTTAATGGACATAAGTTCATTATCACCGCAACAGAATATTTTACAAAATGGGTGGAGGTGGTTCCCTTAACCACAATCACTGGGAAGCAAATATCATCTTTCATACTTAATTATCTCATTTGTAGATATGGGATACCCCAGTTAATCATCACAGATAATGGCAGGTCTTTTAAGAACCAAGACGTCCAAGAGCTGTGTGAAAAGTTCCACATCCAACATCACTTTTCAACCCCTTATTACCCTCAAGGTAATGGGCAGGCAGAAGCTTAAAACAAAACAATCCTAAAGATCCTCAAGAAGACTGTGAATGAGGTAGGGCGTGATTGGCACGTTTAGCTTAACCCTGCTCTTTGGGCTTACAGGACTAGCATCAGAACACCAACAGGAGCTACGCCATATGCTCTTGTTTATGGATCAGAGGCAATATTACCTATTGAGGTAGAAATTCCATCCCTTCGAGTTTCACTAAAAGGACTCATTCCAGATGAGGATTATAGGATCTCCAGACTTCAAGAACTAGAGCTACTTGATGAACATCGACAACAAGCTGTCAATCATTTGACAGCCTATCAACGAAGGATGTCTAGGAACTATAATCAGAGGGTTAAGCCTAGAGTCTTCCAGATCGGAGACTTGGTCCTATGGGAAAACCCTAGAAATCAAGAAAATAAAGAAAAGAAGGGAAAGTTTGAACATAACTGGATAGGGCCTTATGTCGTCATATCAGTCTATGGATCAGGAGCATACCGGCTGTCTACACCAGAAGGAGACATGTTGGAGGAACTCATGAACAACATTCATCTTAGGCGATTCTACACTTGAGGATACCTAGTGCACGGTCAATAAAGTTGTCTTGATGAAAACCTGGCAAACAGGCGTCATGATGACGGAAAAAAAAAACAAAAAACAAAAATATATATATACAAAAGAAAAAGAAAAAGGACACAATAAAAACAAGTGATGAAAACCTGGCAAACAGGCGCTACTTGTGATTTTTATCAGCTCTTCTATCTATTAGGTACAGTTTTGTTATGATTGTTTCCTTTCATATCATTTCCACCTATCATTTGAGATGATCATTACCACTATCCATATCATAGCAAGGATATCATGTTTTACCCTAGCTTGGGGGCAACATCCTAGTGTTATTTCATACAATGGACGTTCAGCTTAAATAGAAAGGGAAATCCAACATGACAACACCAAGTGGCGATACTTGAAAAGTAATCCAAAAACATCAGCAAATCCATCAAAATCCAAAAACATCAGAAAATCCATCAAAATTCAAAAACATCAGCAAATCCATCAAAATCCAAAAACATCAGAACATCCATCAAAATTCAAAAACATCAAAAAATCCATCAAAATTCAAAAACATCAGAACATCCATCAAAATTCAAAAACATCAGAAAATCCATCAAAATTCAAAAACATCAGAAAATCAAAATCCAAAAAAACATCAGAAAATCAGAAAATTCATGCAAAAACATTCAAAAAATCAAAAACACAAAAATAGAGTCTACATCAGTCAGAAAATGGAGTCTGTGTCAGTCGAACTACGTGGTCTCTGCGTGTATAACGTAGGCAAGGCTAATCTTTGATCAACCCCCGAGGCCCCTAGGATAGGTCTTTAGGTTAGGTCTTTGGTCAAACGTCTGAGAATATCACATACACATCAGCACACAAACTTCAAACATCGATGATCTAATCTGAATAATGATTTGAAAATACATTAAGTGGAATATGAATTATTGTACTTTTCTTTTTATCATTTGCTTATCATTTCTTTGGAGCTACTCGATGATGTATTAAACTAGAAAAGCAAGGAAGAAGAATGATAACTTTTCTTTGTTTGTTGTTTGTGCGTTAGTCATTATTATTTTGTGAATCATCGCGGGAAGTTCCCTATCAAGTATCATGGATGACATTCCGATTCACTAAAGAAAATGATTAATTCTTGTCTGTTTATGCAAGAAATGCTCAGGTCATCTCGGTTTAATTATAACTTGATGCTTGTGTTCACTTGCAATATCAAATATCATGAAAGAAATACTCAGGTCATCATTGGTCTATCTCATATCATTGATGCTTGTATTCAATTTCAACATTTTAAAAGCTCAGTGATGATACAAAGAAAAAATAAAAAGATTGTTGAAATGACACTTAGGTTTGCATAGTATACATAGATTGCATTCATAATAATACATTTGCAGAGTATTGATTACACAACTTACAAAGATTCATTTGCAATGAATGTTATCTTTTCTTATTACAAGATTGAGTATACTTGACACATACAATTTTCATAATGCCAGGGATATATAATCATTTCTTCATCTCATCATAAATTTCACAATAAACATTTATCATTCATTTATCATTACATTTATCGTTCACATCTATCATTCATTACATTTCATCATTCATTTACATCTCATTATTCATTACATTTATCATTCACATATCATTACATTTACATTTCATCATTCATTTACATCTCATCATTCATTACATTTATCATTCACATATCATTACATTTACATTTTATCATTCATTTACATCTCATCATTCATTACATTTATCATTCATTTATCATTACATTTACCTCTCATCATTCATTACATTTATCATTCATTCACATCTCATTCACATCTTATTCACATCTATCATTCATTACATACATCATTTCATTTACATCTCATTTTATACATCATATATCCAATATCCATACATCATTCATTTACATCTCATACATTACATTTTCATTCATTTACATCACATTTTATTTATCATACATTGAATCTCATTAAGAAAAGAAATACATCATCAATATCATATCACATCACCATCAATGCATCTATACAATCTAGTATAATAAATCATCATAAAAAATAAAAATTACAATGCATCCATCACATAAATCATGCAGAACACATCATAGATCAATCGAACCACTGCACATATATATCTCATCAAGTGTCAAGTATACAATGAAGTCTAAAAAGGATAAAAATAACATCATGTCACAAATGGCTATACATATCTCTCAAAGAGGTACACAAATGATCTCAAGTGGTGCTCCCACCAGAAGGAGCAGGTCTCGCACTAGTATTAAGACCACCACCAGATGTCCTAGAATCTCTCGGATCTCTCGGATCTCTCGAAAGGGGCTGTGTCACGCCTCTGCTCACTGTCCTCGAATGAGTCCTCTCTGAGCGAGACTGGGCATAACTAACTCTCTGCTCTGGGGGACAAAGCTTGTGATAACGACTCCTGTAAAACTCAATCTCGGCACCTGCCCGCATAGCCTCTCGCATGTAATCTGCCACAGAGGTCCCATCTGCCACTCTCTGCAATCTCTCTGCAGTAGCCTATGTTGTCTCTGCTGCCCATCTGATAGTTTCTCGCTCGGTAGTCAAGGCTGTGATCTGTGACTGGGTGGTGGTCAACTGTGCTCATACACCTGCTAACTGAGTCTGTGCCGTCGCTGCTACCTGTCTAGCCCCATCTCTCTCACCAATCAGAGAGGTAATCTGTGTCTATGCAGTAGCTAGTTGTGCCTGCATCTGAGCCTGAGTTTGTGCTAGTAATCCCTGCACCTGCGCTAGTTGTCCCTGTAATGTCAAAATCTCAACATGAAAACCAACGACCTATGATCGCTCTGCTAGAGAGGGAGCAACTGCCCGCCTCTTATGAGGTGCACTGGATGATGGCTCTGATGTACCTGCTATGCTCGGTCTCCCCCCATCTCCGCCATCATCATCACTACTATCATCACTATCACCATCACTGCTATCATCATTGTCACTCTCATCACTGCCCTCCATGTCCACATCTACATCCTCCTCTCTCCCCCATCTCTGACCAACCTGACCACCCCCTACAGCTATTGGTGCAGGTGCTAGTGCTGGTACTGGCTCATCTGGAATAGTAATACGAGGAGGAGGGTGCAAAGCCAAATAGTGTCTGTACTCAGGAGTAACAGGTGCCTCAACAATGTCCCGCCGCATATCCCATGATGATGGCTGTAGAGCACGGTAACCCTCAACAAGTGCCTCGTAAGGCAAGCATGGACCCCAATCACTGACATCCACCCATCATCATCCATAATGTGCTACTCCTTGCAACATGCACTGAACAATACCATACTATCTGTAGACGTGACGAAATAGGAATTGCTCCAAGATCTTGGGGCTCTTCCCGATCAAATACATCAAATCGGCCAAGAACCCCAACTCAATATCATCGTCATCCCAGTCATCACAGTCTAAATAGGGATGCCAGGTCACTGTCTCCACATCATCAATAATCCGCCTCCAATAATCTAGCTAACCCATCATATGCTGGGTAGGCCTGCCTCTATAACGAAACACATAAGGTCTCGTCACTGGTCTCGATAACATCGGCACGAGATGCGTAATAGCAATATGCTCCCATGCTCATACCTGAAGAAGTGTAGCCCCTGCCGATAAATTGATGCCTGCGAGGTACATGATCCAGTGTAAATCATGATATAGCTGAGCAAGAATGCACATGCCCCAAGCATATCTCGTCCTATGGACCACCATACCCTCTCACACCTGACCCCATCCAAGAGATAGACCCTTTGACCTCTTATCAAGACAAAGGAATCCACCAATAAAGCTGGCCAAAACTAAAGGAAGTAGAGCATATGAATCATGCATCTCTACCCATGGAATCCACTCTCCCGCAACATGGGGATCCTGAAAAACTCTCCACATAGACTCTACCCCACCAACCTCCTCTGCATCATGCATGACAATCTCCCCAATAAAAGGAATGTGAAGAATATGCCATACATCCTCTGGCATCACAGTCATCTCACCAGTAGGTAAGTGGAAGGTGTTGTGGTCACTATGCCACCGCTCTGCTAAAGTTGTCAATAGACCCCTATTAAGTCTAATATGGGGCATATCCAGTAATGTCACTATACCGCAATCAGTAATATGCTATCTCTCATTTGGTGAAAGTCGTGGTATCATATCAAAAGGCCAGGGAAACTGCTCTTGTACCTAGATAACATCTAAATGCTCCCGTTATCATACACAAAGAACATTTTACAGATCAATACATTATCAATCAGAAATATCAAATATCAGGAGGTCATCAAATTTTCAAAAATTGTGTTTTATCTATCAAACTATCAATTTATCAAGGAACCCTCATCTATCAATTGGGTTCATTCCTTCGGAAAGTTTAATTATTCCTCGCCTATCATGAGGGTAATTATTATCAATCAATAGATCTCGCTCATCATGAGATCGTTTACCATTTATTTAGTCAAGATCAAACTAAAATAGATGGAATCAACAACAAATCAATGAAAATCAAAGTGCACAATTTTCATCAATTTATACTTCCAAGCGCTACAAAATCCTACTGAAGCGCTATTTCTACTGAAGCGCTACAAAATCCTACTGAAGTGCTATAGAATCTACCGAAAGCGCTATTTCTACTGAAGCGCTACAAAATACCACTCACGCTCTACAGATTTGACCTTGCACGCTAAAACTTTGACGTGCTACACTAATCTATGGACGGGCTACAGAATTCAATGGGTGTGCTAAAACTATGGCGTGCTACAACATATCACAGATGCGCTACCCCGCATTTGCCGGGCGCTAAAAAAAACACGTGCAAAATGACATAAAACGTACGGGCATGAATCATGAGGAGGATTTGGGGTACGTACCGGAGGTCCATAGTCGGCCGGACGTTGGTGACGTCGCGCACACTTGAGTCGGTGGGTGTGGTAAGGGATCGGCATCCTGAAGCTCTAGCACTCTGAGGGTCTCTATCACAAGATTGTCAAAGTCAAATGCACAAATGACTTTTGAAAATGACCTTTTGAGCATTTATAGGTTATTTTTGGGGATTTTTATGGGATTTATTTATTTTTCCTTCTGAGGAATTAATTTTTATCTATCACAGGGGCATTTTTGGACAATTTTGTCGGGAGATAAATTGTTTCTTCACCAATTCATCATCAAATCATCATAAAAATTCAAAATTCTTGAAAAATCATAAAAAAAAATCCAAATTTCATCAATTTATCTCCCGTGGGGGCATATATCGCTATCATTTCAAAATTCAACATCTGGGGAAAATCAGGGGCATATTTTAAACTTTTTGTCAATACTGGCAGCTAAGGAAAATTCATTCTTTGAAGCAATGCGTAAACACATCACTTCAAAGAGGGGCAAAATGTAGACACCTAAAAATGGTCTAGAGAACCTAATTAATTAAATACGACTTATTTGATTAATTAATTTTAAATTCATCTACTTAGTAAATAAATAGAAATATTTATTTATATTAAGTTCATTATTAATTCTTCTACTTCTCTCTTAATTAAATAAATAAAATTAAAAACTTTGTTTTTATTTAATTATTATCATTTTTTTATCATATTACTTCTCTCTTAATTAAAAAAAAAAATTAAAATCTTTGTTTTTAATTAATCATTATTACTTCCATTACTTCTATCTTAAAAATTAAATACACAAACTTAAATAAATTGTGTTATTTAATTACCTCATCACATTTCTTCTTAATTAAATAAAGATATTCTAAAATCTTTTATTTAATTATCATTTTCCTTTTTGTTTTAATTTAATAAACAATCCCTATAGTTTGATTTATTAAATTATTTATTCCTCTTTTGCTAAATTTAAATAAATTAAAGTTATTTAAATGAAAGCATAAATCTTTTACCACTATTCACTCACCAATAAAATTAGATGTTTAAAATCTAATTAATGCAACTTTCATTCACGGGAAGAGCTTCGGAGACAAACCTGTAAGAAGTCCTCTCAATCTCCTTCCTCCAATCTTCCCTCTCATCTTGCCTGGTGTTTTCATGGGGAGGAACAATCCTCCATGATTAGCTCCATCTTCTCATCACATGCCTTTCAATTCTCCAGATTGAATCCCAGCCTCTTATCCCGTATCCCTGTGCAAATGTGTTGCCGTGAAAGCTATAAATACAGCTCTCTGGCTACAAGAAATGGATCCCAACTTATGCAATCTTACTCTGCAGGTTTTTCAAGCATCCAACATTCATCCAGCATTCAAGCATCCAGCATTCATCCAGCATCCATCTAGTATTCATCCAACATTCAGCATTTGCAGTCATAGCTACCATTACAGTAGTTTTTATCATTTAATCATATAGGAATAGAATAGTTTAATTCTCATTCTCTAAGTGTCATTTCAATAGTCTAATTAGCTTCTAAAATCTAAGAGCAAAGTAGATTATAGAGATCTTTAGAGTTAGAGAGAAATAGGATAGATTTTTGAATATTTCTAGTTTAAATTAGCTTAATTTTCTTGAATCTTAGATGCAATATCCTATTTAGAAGTGTAGAAGCATGTTTAGTTTGTTTTCCTCATTCTACCACTTACAGGATCCATCAAACGTGAGTGTCCATAGCTGGTCATGAGTTGGATTTGATCCCTTTGAGGTTATTATGGGCATTTGGATAAGATGATCCATAGGTGGGGGAACTTGATCTTTTGCATCAAATATGGGGAACGGGTCTTCAATAGGTTCCTCAGGTGTAATTTCGAATTCCTGCACAAATAAATCATGTAATTCATGGCTATCCTTCTGACAATCACTTGTATCTTTGATTAATCCATTGGGTCTTGGTATACTCGTGAGTGCAGGGATATTAAATAGACCTTGGGGTTGTTCTTCGTAACTATGTTGGTCTGGTATTGTGACCGGGATAAGTTCAATTTGAGGAGGGACTTCCTTTGAAGATATATTATCCCTGGTTAACATTATTGTGTTTTTGGCTTCAAATGAGAAGTGATCTGTAATAGTCTCAAGGTGACTTGGGCTAGTTTCCTTAGCTGGGGAAACATGATTTAAAATGTTGATGCAGAGTTGGCAGGTTAATTTTGAATAATTTTGGTAGTGTACCTTGCACCAATTAGGAAGTAGAAGACTCTGCAAATTGATATCTTCCCCCAAGACCAACTGATCCTATTGTAGCCTCCTGATCAATGCCTATTGGTTTTCATTAATCATGGGATTAGGGGACTTTTGTGTTGACTAATCTTTAGAATGAAGAACCGAAAAGGCTAAAATTTCCTCTCTTTTATAAACCTCTATCTTGGTTTCAAAATAGGCTACCTCGTTGGGACAATCATATTCAGTAATCACATGTTTGAGGCAAGGTTCACTTTCAATCCTAATCTATGTAGGAACTCCCCTCCATGGTAGCCACATATGTGAAAAGTCAAGGGAGAGATATCCCCCTATGCTTTTCATTAAATCTCTTTTCAACAGCATACCATAAGTCTCAGGAATGTCTGCTACTTGAACATCTATATTGGTTTGAATCATAGGGTCAGACCCTACTTGCACATGAATATTTCTCAACTCTGCAACTACATTAACCTCTGTCTTATCAAATTGGATGACCTTTTTGTTTGTTTGGACAGGGTTCAATCCCAATTTCTTGCATATACAAAATATAATAACATTGCCAGAAGCCCATAAATCTAGTAAACAATTATGTAGATTCTTCCCACAGATTCTTAAACTCAAAAGAAATGGTGGGGTACCTACCTTGATTTTGTACAAAGTTGTGTTCATGTTTGCAGCAGGTGCCACCTTGGTCTTCCGTTTTGATTTATTAGCTTCTTCCAAAGCTTTTAGCACTATCTCTCATTGGGCAGGGCACCACTTTAGGATGTCAAAGTATGCTAAAGAGGTTTTTTGTTTTTGCATCTCAGAAACAATATCAAATTCTGTGTTATAGCTTGCATGTCTTTTAACAATGCCAGGTGAGTTACCTTTGTTATGGAAGTCAGGGAGACCTTTTGGTGGAGGAGGGTTATTACCAGCACTTTGATTCAGAGGCACCATGTTATTAGGTGGTGTTGATGTAGTGAACGAGCCCTTATTCTAATTTCTTAGGAAATGTCATGCCTTTTTCTAAAAGGCTTGGGCATCATACATGTCTTCCTCTGGTTCATTCTCACTTTGCATTGGGAATGAGGGTTCTTCTTCAAAGAGATCATAAGTCATTGTTGTATCTATTGAGCCACCTTATTTATTTGAATTCCCTTGGAATGTTTGGGCATCTTCCTATGCCTTCTTGAAAACTTTCTCCATTTCAGGGCAGTTTACCTCGAAATGAGTTGCAGTATCATGCATCCTGCACCAGTTAGTCATAAAATTAAGGTCAGCCACATTTATAGTATGTGACCTGTCCTCATTAGTTTGATAATTGTGAGAAACTCCTCTGTTATTTGGCCTTGTATTCCATTGTCAGTTGTTATTTGGCCTCTGGTTATATCCCCTATTTTGATTTTGATAGCCTTGGTTAGGGGATTTTTGGCCATGATAACCCCTTTGGTTGTGATTGTAGTTGTTCTGATAATTACCCTGATTGTTATTGCTCTGATTAGGATAATTACCTTGGTTTTGAGAATGGTTCAATCTAAGTTGAGCCATATCATTTGTGACTTGAGACAGAGTTTTCTTTAAGGTCTCCACCTCATTTGTGAGTTGAACTATCTTTTCACTTTCAAAATTATTAGAAACAAGTGGCTCACCACCATGATTTGGTGTTCCAATTTGGTTATGATGACCATGCGGGCTATGATGAGCCTGTGATTGTTGAAAGAAGTTAGGAGCTCCATTGGCAAAGAATGGAATAGGAGATTGAGTCTACAACTCAGACATAGGTCCATAATGGGAAGGAGACATTCCTAGGACGATATTGAATAAAGGGGTTGGGCTAGGCATCTGATACCCCATTGAAGGAAAACCTCCCCCCAAACTTCCTTGCTGAGAGCTAATATGTTGTTGCAACTTGATGGCTAGATGATAAACTTTAGACAGGGAATCAATATCTGTCGATTGGTAAGTTCTTTGCAGGAACAAGCCAAGCACAGGCCAAGCACAAGGTCTATAACTCTAAAGTATGCTTGAATGGCACTATTCTCAGCAACTAGATAGGGGTCATGCAGTCTCCTATACATCCGTTGAAACTTGTATTAAACAAGGGAAAGGATTCACATGGCTCCTTCCTAACGGTAGAAAATTGGTGGAACAAAATGGTTGGATCCACATAAACTCTGAACTGATTGATGGAAGCATTCTCTAGGTCTATCCAGTTCAGAATAGAACCTTGTGGAAGATTTAGATACCAGTTGTACACCATATCCCCTAAGGAATAAGGGAACAACCTAAAAACTACATCATGGTGAGCTATCTGAGCTCTGGTACAAGCATCCTTAAAAGCTTGTATGTGCTCTTCAGCACTCCTTGACTCACCATGAATGTACTTGGGACAAAATTTCTCAGGATTCTTAGGAATTTCATGAAAGCCTCCAGGAATAGTCCCTAATGGAGAGGGATTATTCTGAAAAAATTCCATTGGTAGTGGTGGTGGTTGAGCCAACTGTTGAATGGGTTGAACCAACTGTGATGGCACTTGAGATGGATTCGGTGATGGATTGATAGGAATCCACTGGGGTATTGCTGAAAAGACTAGTGGAGTGAGCAGAGCTGACAAAGGTGGTATGATGGTTGCCCCAGTCTTGTGAATCTTGTGTCTTGTTGGGGTCTTGAGTTCTATCAAAGGTGGTGGATTTTCAGCTGATCAAAGAACTCTACGGGACCTTTCTGGTGAGAAAAACCCAGTATTATCTAGCTTGCTCTTGTAGGCCTTCCTTCTAGTGCCAATTCCCTATTGATGGTTGGGATGAGCACAACAATAGTTAAATAGAATATTACTATTCTACTCTCCTGAAAGAGAAAGAATAACACATGGATATCTAACTCCCCAGGTCTTGGTAATCGATTCTCGACTGTGCTAATTTTACTCAATGGTTGATGTGAAGTATAATGTTCAAGGGGCCTATTGGTGTGGAGCTTGTGGATTGTTCTAAGATCAAACATAAATTTAAACCTACTTTAACCAGGGTTTTTAAAGAAAAAGAAAAAAATAGATCAAATCTTTGGAACCGAAGAAATGATGATTCATCCAACTTAACCAGACTTGCTACCTTTCAAGGAATTCCTTACTAAAATTGGAGAACAAAATTAACTTGTGATTAACACAGTTTCATTCATTCATAGTACTAATTTCAACAACAAATTGCAAATCACTATTTAGACAAAACATAAAATAAAACTTCATTCCTTGAAAGCTTTCCAAATCAAATGATTAACCCAAGATAAACACCATTCAACAACACAATATGAAGTAGATTTAAATCTAGTTGCTTCTACTATTTGTGAAACAGATAAGCAACATTTACAAATCTGGCACAATCACCAATGTACAAAAAACCTGTCTTCAGATTGTTTCCATCTATACTAAGAAAACCAGAAGGATACATTACTACCATCTGTCGAATCTAACTCCTCTATTGCTACTCTTAAGTTTCTCCCTTCTTACCCTTCTACTAGACCTCTCTGTGCCTCAGAACTATTATTTTTTTAGAAAAATTTCTCTCTTTTTCTAAAAAGAGGCCAAAAGTGCCATATATACCACCTGCCAAAAGAATGTCAGCCCCTGTTTTAGAGTTTTACAAAATATCGGTCAGTTTTAGAAGCGTTGGCCCTTAGATCTTTTTGGAATAAAGTTCATGTTGCATTCAATGTGCATCCCCTTGATTTTGTCGGTGAAAGATTGCTCCAGGAGTAGCCTTTAGATGTTTTACAACAACAGCATTAACTTTTGGCCCCTGTGTCCATCCTCGAGAGCTTCACTAGAGCTTCTTTGAATATTCTACAACATTACCATAAATGTCAATCTACCTTTTTCCAGTAGAGATCCCAGTTGTCATTGTGACTTGGGGTTTTTTCTTCCTTTCAGCTTTCTTGTTGCTCTAGATCTTTTTGCAAGTTGACCATCCTTTCGAAACCATCTTCATCCTCCTCCTAGATCTTTACAAATGACACCCCCTAGATATCGAACTGATCCATCGCTTTATTCACATAGCAGATCCATTTTGTTTATGTTCCATTGATTTTCTTCACAAGGGTAGTCACAATAGTCAAACTATCAATGGTTCACCCTCAACTCCCTCTGATTGGGTGAACACACTCCATGTAAGACTCCCAGGTGATCAAAAGTCATTCAGACTAAATCGCATGTCAGTGAGACACTTGTCATGTCTCCCCGATGCGATTATACTCTACAACAACATCAGTATAACATACAACTGTCAATGAGACTTCACATCGAATGCAAAAGTTATATCGATATAACAAAAACCATCGACAAGACAATCATTATCAGCTAGAGGTCATAGCGAGTGTGCAAGAGTTATACCGCAACACAAAGTTGACACCCAGACTACCACTATCGGCCAAACATTATAGCGAGTTCCCATCGGTCATACTGATATCCCTTTCCGTTGGCAAGTCCATCCCTATTAGCAAGAATCTCTCAGTCGACAAGATATCATAGCGAAACCACAAGACCTCCAGGGAGACATACCATCATCGGCGAGATATCATGCCGAGCTCAACTTCCTTCAGCGAGACAACCGTTTATCTATAAGACATTACACTGAACCCTTCATCTTTTGGCGAACTCAGACCATTTCGGGGAGACTATACACTATCGGCTAGACTTCATTCTGATCAGCGAGACACATAAAAACTCATAGCGACTAAAATGTCTTGGCGACCCTTTGGATTTCAAATGAACATAACCAAACTGCCAGTTAGCAAGACAATAGGAGGGTCTCGCCAACTTTCTTCATCAGGAGTTTTATACCAAATCTAATTGAGGTATGCTTTCTAACAGACTTGACTGAGAGATATCATCGAGTGTATGATTTAATCCTGCAAAACAATGCCTCCATTAGTCCCAAAAGCATATAAAATATATGATTTTTTATCGTTTGATTCAATTTTCAAAAATAGAAACCCAACTCTGGCTGAGGCAGAACCAAATCAGATAGAACAAAGGACAGACTTAGGAGGAAAGCAAGAGAACTCCTAAGACCCAAACAAACAACGAAAGACAACGAAAGAAAAAAGAAAAGGGGGACCCATTTTGTTCCAAAATAAAATGGGGTGGTTATGCAAGGCATAACAAATGGCGACTTGGTTGGGAAAATGGTTTAATCATTTTCAAGAAACTGAAGGATTTAGATACCCAAAACTCCTAGTTTATGAAAATCACAACTCTAGTTGGGTCATTTTTAACAACCAAGGCTGAGCTAGAATCTCAAATATAAATTAACACTGGCTACCCCTGAATCTATGTGTGTGCTTGATGGTGCATCACTCTTTTATAAAATTTTACTCATCTTTAGAACAACAATGTGCAATATTTCAACTACATGAGTTGATTCCCTTTAGCTATTCTACAATTATATATTGGGCATTGCTTTGCTGCCAGTCAGGCATCCATAGCCCCGATGAAGATACCTCTAGTTTTCTCACAACATTGCTCTACTACCAGTAATGCTTCCATAGCCTCGGTAGAGATACTGGAATCACCCATTCATATTGAGTCTTCCTTTCTTTTAGATAATTCTTTTTTTTCTTTTTCTCTTCTCTTGGAATTTTAGATATTTCATTCAATTTTTCTCAATATGTCAGATGTCAAACATCTTTTCTGGGTTGAAAACTACCATGGACCTCATAACAACACTTGGGGGATCATATTTTTCACTCAAATCTTACAACACTATCATCCTAGGACAAATATACCATTGCAAAGGAGATGATCTTGATGATTTGTGATAGATTCAAAGGTAGTTAATGAAGATTGTTTACTTTGCACCTTGTTTTCAAGACTTTCCACAAATCTTATTGATAATGGGCATAAAACAACGAATATAGGAAAAAATCACCCAATCAGAAAACCTAAAAAATATCTAAACCACTTCTCTCTTAATAGCCAAAGTATACCTCAGATAACGACCCACCATTTCAAGATGGAAAGAATAGATAAACCCCAAAGAACAAAACGAGACAGACACACAAGAACAAAGGAAATGAAAGGACAAAAAGAAAGAACAAACAACCAACAACAAAACTATTTACAAATAGAAAAAAAAATTATTTACATAAAGAACAACAAACTATTCACATAGAGAACAAAATTATTTACATACAGAGATTATTTACAAGAAGAAACACAAAAACTACTTACATGAATGCACTCCCCAGAAAAAATACCACACTTCACGATTCAAAATAATGTTTAAAAAACTATCCCTTGATAGGTAATGGAACAAGTTCTCCCATTAAACTACTCAGCTGGAAAGCATTTTCTCCTAGGATCTCCCCAATTTGATAGGGACCTAACCAGAGCTTATCAAATTTTTGGTGACTGCCCTTCTTTTCACTAGCTTTATCCAATAGCAACACAAGGTGAGATATTCTGAAAGCCTCTATTTTGGCTCTTTTTTCAAACCAACGTTTGACAATAGCCTAGTGTCTAAAGAATTGCTGCAAGGTGGCATCTCTCTGCTCTTCTAATTTCAACAAGACCGCTAGTCTTGCTTCTATCCTATCATCATTGGAGTAGAATTTCTACATGAACTCAAGGATAGGTATTTGTAAGTGAATAGGGAAGACCGGCTCCTGGCCATACACTAGCTTGAATGGTGAAGTCTTTAAAGCAACCTTGATCCTAGTCCTATCTGCCCATAACACAAATCTTAGCTAGGTGTGCTAGTCCCTAGGGTTGTTCTCCAACAGTTTTTTAATTACCCCTAAGAGGTTATTATTAGTTGATTCTGCAACTCTATTGCCTTGTGGATAATAGTTTGAAGAATACTTTAAAAAAAATTTGTGATCATAAGCCCATGAAATAAACTCAGCAGAAGAAAAGGAAGAGCCATTGTCACATACCAATGTGAAGGGTACTCCAAACCTAGTTGTAATGCATTCGATGAGGAACTTGATTACTACCTCTATTATGCTATTCTTGCAAGGTATAGCCTCTATCCATCTTGTGGAGTAATCAGTGGAAGTCAAAATAAGTTTGTGTCCTATAGAAGAATTTAGGTTATCTACCCCAATAAAATCTAGTGCCCATTGGGCAAATGGCCTTACGTCATAAACAAGCTACAATGGCATGGTTGAATGGAATTCTTTTGATGCAAAAATTTGACATATGTGACATGTTCTTACATGCTGATGGGAATATTTGAACACACATGGCCAATAATAACCAGATCTGAGGATCTAATGTGCTAATGAATCTATAGAACCATGACCTATGCCATGTTTCCCATGAAATTCTGCAATGACATGTTTAGCCTCTCGCTGATCAAGGCATCATAGGTACACTCCCTCAAAATTATTCCTATATAGAAATCCTCCTTTGAGCATATAATGGGAGCTCTTCATTCTCAGTGCTCTCCTCTGAGTTGTATTCATGCCATGTGGGCATTGATTATTGAGCATGAAATCGATGATATCAGCATACCAAGGGTCATTGGAAAAGAACTGAGTTGTATATTGCTAGAAAATAATGTTCTCACTAGCATTCACCATGGATTTAGACATGCATGTACCTCAGACGAGTTTTATAGTTTGAATCTCAAGGTCAAACTCTTGCAAAATGGCCATCCATTTGCCTCTTCATTCCCCCAGCTCACTCTACATAAGTAGAAACTTCACAGCAACATCAAGAATTGTAACAATGATTTGACTTCATAGGATGTAATGCCTGAACTTCTTGACAACTCTAACCAGAGCAAAAGCTTGTTTTTCAAGAGGTGGGTACCCGACTTCGACATTATGAAATGGAGAACTCATGAAGGTGATTGGCCTCTCATCTCCCTCCTCTCTTCATTGAGCTATTTTATTTTTTCACTCTTATCTTATACCATTTTACGAGAATGAGGGTGCCAATGTATGAGAAGATCTTTGGAAACTAGGCATGAAAATTACAAGTTAAAGAGAATGGGGGTGCCAAACTTACAGTACTCATTGCCCCTTGGTCGTTGATTTTCCCTGAGTGCCCTCAACCTCGTCCTTGGCGCTGGCATTGACCTTGTTTTCACTCCAAACTCTTCGTCGGCACTGGTATTGACCTTGTTTGAACTCCAAATCTTCCTTAGTGCTGGAATTGACCTTGTTTTCACTAATCCAAACTCTTCCTTAGCACTGGTATTGACCTTTCACTTCTCCAATTTGACGAGCTACAACCTAGTTTCGTTAGGTTTTACAGTATGTTAATTAAATTGAAAATTTTGGTGCCATTTAGCTAGGTTTTAATATTCTACAATATAGTTAAGTATATATTAGATAAATTTTACATAATAAACAACATAATTATTCAACTTATTATAATTATATATTATATTCATTAACAAAATTATTAAATACGTATAAAATTATTATAATTAATAATAAGTATATTTTTATATAATACAAAATATAATTAATATAATATATATTTAATATAATAGTAATATATATTAATATGAGAGAGAAACTAAATTTTGATTGGTTGTTTCATGTCAACAATCCAAGGATGGCATGTGTCCTTGGGGAGTTATGCTCAAGGTAGCATGCCATTTGATTAAAGATATGATAACTCTCCTTTAAGACCTCTTCAATGTACCCATTGCACACTTAAGGAGACAAAGATAAATATAGGGAAGAAAATATAGAGAGAGAGGGAGATAATGACAAACATACAAATAGAAAGGGAGACAAAGAGATAGAGAGAGGTAGAGATATAAAGAGATAAGGATGAATAGATAGAGATATAGGGAGGGTGATTGATATATCTCTCCTGTCGCTCTCTATATCTCTATATCTCCCACTATCTATGTCACTCCCTCTTCCCTCTATCTATTGAGCTATCTCTCCCTCTCCCCCTTTCTCATTCACTCCATCTCTCCCTCCATCTCTCTACTCTATATCTCTATCTCTATTTCTCTTTTATCTCCCTCTCCTCCTCTCTCTATCTCTTTCTATCTATATCCCTTTCTCTCCTCCCCTCTCTATCTGCCCTCTCTATCTCTCACCATCTCTCCTCCCTATCCCCCCTATCCATCGATTCTCTATCTCCACCTCTCTTCCTTTCTCTTCCCATATATCTCTATCTCTCTCTATCTCTATCTCCCCAATATATTAACTATATACAATAGTATATGTTGGTAAAACTATAATAGTGTTTTATTAAACTATAAGTAACACTTATCTTTCTAATGTCAAGCCTTCTTATAAAAATAGTGTTTTATTAAACTATAAGTAGATTATTGTCACCACTCTTCATTCAACATGAAATGCCAAATGTAGAAATTGTTTTGTTGCTTTTTTCATGTTTCATTAACCAAGCTATTTACTGGGTTGAATAAATTTGTGTTATGACCCTTCATCTCTTTAAAATAATTAGACAATATTAGCGAGATCAAGAAGCGAAGAAAACTAAACTCCTTCAAAATAGGGGTAGCTGTGGGTTTGTTGGTTTTCTTTGTATACTATACACTTAGTTTCTCTAGGATAAATAAGTCAATTTAGATCATTTTCTTAGTTGTAGTTTTTACCTTGGAGTACAAATCATATTAAATTTCATGCCAATATACTTCTTTCATAAAGATATTTCTTTGAAATAAGTTCTTCATAACCCATCTAATCAAATCATAATTAACCTATCAAAAAGGCTATAGGAATTTTCTAAAGAAAAGAACACTTGACCCAATGATAAGTGTACGGCCTTCGAAGAAAGGAGTGACCCACCTTAGTAATAACAACTACCTGATTTAGACCTCGGTATGTGCAGGATCATGATGGTCCAAAAAGTGGAAACATGAAAAAAGTAGCATTTTGAACTCGCCAAAATATGCAAAAATCCCAAGTTGACTTTTTTTTTGGGTTGGGTGTCAGTACATTGCTCCAATGCAATGCCCAAGCCAAAGTACTACAAATAAGATATCCAATTCAAATCAGATATCCAATTTGTTTTGGATATGCAATTCATGTCTAATATCTAATTCAAAAAACATTTTAAAATGTAATATTTTGATGCTATAAATCAGATATCCGATCTAAATTGGATATTCTACTTTTTCTCACATATACCATAGAGTAATTAGGAGGTGGAGGTGGGCAAGAGAGAGAGAGAGAGGGAGAGAGAGAGAGAAAGGAGAGAGAGAGAGAGAGAGAGAAAGGAGAGAGAGGAGAGAGATAGAGACAAAGAGAGAGGAAGAGAGAGAAAGAGAAAAGAGGGGAAAGAGAGAATAAGGAGGGGAAGGGAGAGAGAAAGAGAGAGGAGAGGGAGGAGAGGAAAAACGAGAGAGAGAGAGGGGGAAGGGAGAGAGATATAGAGAAAGAACTAAGAGGGGGAAGGAGAGGGAAGAGGGAAGAAGGGGAGAGGCAGAGAGAGACACTAGGAGGAAGGAGAGGGAAGAGTGCTGAGGCAGAGATAGATCGCCTAAGGGCCTAGGGCTTAGGGCTTATGGCTGAGGGCTTAGGATGAGGGGTAGGAGGGAGAGAATTTAGAGAGAGAGAGAGAGGGAGGGAGGAGAGAGACAAGGAAGAGGTTAAGGGTAGAGGCAGAGGGTCGAAGGGTTAAGGCCTAGGTTAAGGGGAGAGATAGAGGGAGGAGGAGCTAGAGAGAGACCCAAGAGAGGGAGAGGGGTAGGATATCAAGATACCTAAGAGAGAAATAGAGGAAGGGAGTGGGAGAGAGATAGAGGAGGGAGGGCTAAGGTAGAGGGTAGATGGTTTAAGGGTTTAGGTTAAGGGTGGAGGAGAGACAGAGGAGGAGAAGTGAGAGAAAGACCTAAGAGAGGATAGGGTAGGAGGAAGAGACCTGGAGAAGAGCGGTAGAAAGGGAGTGAGAGAGAGACCCGAGAGAGGGATTGGAGCTAGGAGGGAGTGACTTGAGAGAGAGAGATAAAGGAAGGAGGGTTAAGGGTAGAGGGTAGAGGGTTTAAGGGTTAAGGGTTTAGGGTTTAGGGTTAAAGGTTAAGGGGAGAGAGATAGAGGTAGTGAGTGAGTGAGAGAGTCTTAAGAGAGGGAGAGGGGGTAGGATGGAGAGACTTGAGAGAGAGAGAGAGGGAGAGAGTGGAAGAGAGAAAGAGGGAGGGGGTTATGGGTAGAGGGTAGATGGTTTAAGGGATTAAGGTCAAGAGAGATAAAGGAGGAGGAGGAGAGAGACCCAAGAGAGGGAGAGGGGCAGGAGGAGAGACTTGAGATAGAGGACTGAGTGAGTAGACAGAGAGAACCCCAGGGAGTGGTGCTAGGAGGGAGAGACTCGATAGAGAGAGAGAGGGAGACAGGGGAAGGGGAGAGGGTAGAGGGAGGTAAGGGCTTAGGGTTTAGGGACTCAAAAAGCAAAGGCCTAGGGTGTAAGGCAGAGGGGAGAGACACAGAGGGAGCGAGTGAGTGAGAGAGACCCGGAGAGGAGAGGGGTAGGAGGGAGACCGAGAGAGAGAGAGAGAGGGCAGAGGGCAGAGGGCAGAAGCCTAAAGCTGTGGGCCTGGAAGGCCAAAGCCTAAGGCCATGGGCAGAGGAGAGACAGAGGACTTAGTGAGGAGAGAGAGGAGGGACTGGGAGAGACAGAGAGCAGAGGGTTAAGAGTAGAGGGTATAAGGTAGAGGGTTAAGGGTAGAGGGGAGGGAGATAAGAGGAGTGAGAGAGAGAGAGACAGACCCAAGAGAGGAGAGGGGCATGAGGGTGAGAACTGAGAGAGAGGGAAAGAGGGAGGGAGTGGAAGAGATAAGGGTAGAGGGTTAAACATGAGGGCAGAGGGTTTAAGGTTTAGAGTTTAGGCTAAGGGTTTAGGTTAAGGGTTAGGGGAGAGAGAGAGACAAAGAGTGAGAGAGAGAGACCTGAGAGAGGGAGAGGGGGTATGAGGGAGAGACTTGAGAGAGAGAGAGGGTAGAGGGTTTAAGGGTTAAGGGTTAATGGTTTAGGGTTTAGGGCTATGGGTAGTAATGAAACTGATGGAGCTTCAAAGTTTTATCCCACCTTATGTCTCTAATCATCCATGGTGTTTGGGAAAAGCCTAAAGTTGGGGTTTTACCTTTGTCTTCCTATAAAACCCTAGTATTATCTTACACCTTAGGAAGGATCTATTCGACCATTACTTTTTGAAAGGTTTTAAAACATCTTAAGTCACATCGCTTTGTCTAGGTTTGGCCCCCTTTTTTTATCATTTTATTTCTTTCGCTTGACTTTATTTCTCCTAAGTATTGGATGGTCTCGTGCTCCCTGCTTGAGTGACAACTTATGTCATTGTTTGTTGTTGGCCTAGTGATGTCCCCTTATTCCTTTAATAAGTGTTTTTATTTTGTAGAGGGACAAGATCGCATGACTGTTAATCAATCATCATTTGATCTCAGTCATTCCCAACCATCCCGCAATGGCCCCACCACATTGTCCTAGTTGATCTCAATATCATGGGCAGGCACCACATGTTTCATCTAGTGAAGCCAAAGGAACGATGGAAATAATTTGGTAAATTAATTCTACTTTAATAGATTATGTAGTGGGTTACTAAAGCATTTGTGAGATGCACATGTTTCAAATCAGCAGAGGTGTTGTGATCTCAGCGGGGAAGATGCTCAATGGTTAATGAAAAAGCTAGTGACTATGTTAGATGAACTAGATTGCCGATGCTTGAAGATCAATGGTTTCCTGCCACTTAATGATCAAAATTTGCAAGGTCTTTATTGATCACGATATCATGGGAAAGTACCACGTGGATTTTTTGGTAGCGTAGAGTATGGTGGGCTCCTTGTTGGCACGATGGAGATTGTGTTAGCTTGATTTAAAAGTAGTTGTTCGATGATCTAACTAAGGTGAAGGATCGATGACTAATATTTGAACCTACATCAAATACGAATGGAGGCATTCATGCAGCACGCAAGTGAGCTTTAATAGCAGACATGACATCTACTACCCTGGTTTGATTGAAATAAAACAACTATTCTTCTACTTTTAGTAGCACTAAGCATTCAAAACATCTTTGAGAAGAAGTCACAAAGCCGAGGATGAAGTCACAAACTGTTACAACAAGGATTTGGGTTTACACAATTGCAAAGCCATGAGTTCAATTTTTGTATCTCTTGGTTATTCTGAATTTGAATTTTGGGGAAATTTGTTGTGTGCTTGTCGTAGGACTTAGTGATAATTGTTTTAGGGCTATACGTTAACTAAATTGTGGGAAATTGCAATTTTTTGTTCTATAATTTCATATTTTGTTTAGCCCTAGTCTATCTAAGGTTTGAGATAGCAAGGAAGCCCTAGTTTACTCAAGATGGCACCGAAAAAGCAACACTCTTGTCAAATTGATTATTTAAGTAGAAACCTATATGATGCCTTCCTAGATCAATTTCCCTTGTCAAAAAATGATAGGAAGAAGGGATTGGTTTGATGCGAGGAAAAACCCTAGGGGAGGGATTAGTGTATAATTTTTCCAACATAGCCAATGCTAGGGTTCCTCTTACAGGTTTGGAGATGTTTAGATTGTGGTTTGGACAGAGGAATTTTCCTCACCCCTTTTCGAATGGTTGGATGTATGATATGGGGAAACTGGTGATACCAAATGTGTTCCCTAATATAGACTTGCTTAGGGAAGTGGCTACACGATATGACCCTATCACACAGGTAATCAGAGATAATGATGGAAGGGTTTGTTAAGCATTAACAAAGAAGAATTCTGACAAGTTTTTGATTTGAGTGAGCCTAGTATGTACTTGGTTCCTATCAATCTTGAGGAAATGAAGTAGGAGTATGGGAAGTTGAAATCACTCTTTGGAGCTAAGCTGCTCCCACCTCATTTGGCTAGGGTAGGAGGTTTGAGATTCTATATTAGCCCTAATGACTAGGAACCTTTCAGATTGAATTGCTTTGAAAATCATTTCTTGGCCACTTTTTACTCACTGTGCCAGATTTTGGGTTTCAATCCTAACACAGTGATGCCTATCGCTTACATGTTCATGGGGGTGCAAATACAACACCCTAACTTCTCTCTGACTTATGATTTTGCTTCTTTGCTGGCTGAAAGGATACATGAAGGGCTGTTAAAGTTGTAGAAAAATGATAAAGGCACCCAATTATTCTGGTATTCTATGTTAATGTATATTTTCTTGTACAAGAATGCTGATTTCTTCTCTCAAAAGATGGAATGAAGGCAATTGGTTGATAGAGAAAGATTTCTAGTACAGATGTGGACTACAGATTTATCATGTAACAAGGAAAACACTAGTTATGTGCATTTTGACAATTTTTTTGCTTCTAGATTGAGAGCCAGGCTAATGGTAAATGTACCCAGGACTCCTGAGGGACTACATGATTTCCTCAGACCAAAAGGGAGGAGGCCAAAATTGAAGGTTTGCCATAACTAGGGTGACATTATTCCATACCCAATAAGCACTATCTTGAGGGTGTACAGTTTTCAAGGGACCCTTCATATATTACCATACAATGTGCCACCAAGGGTGGGATTTGTAGAGGTTATGTGGAAAATTGGTTGTATCCATGAGGACAACCTTACTGGGAAGGGTAAAGGAACATTTTTCCTAGATTATATAGTGTTTTCAGATTTTGTCTTTTCGAAAGGATGTTGGGTGCACTTTGGGAAATTCTTTGAAGAATATCATTTGATGTGTGGTCCTAAGCGATAGCATGATCTTAAGAATTTCTTTGCCCTTTTCAGATAAAGGATAAAATTTGGTAAGTTTGTGCATGAGCTCAACTTTCCTGAGGACTTCATTAGAAATGAATTTGACCTAAGCAAGCGGGAGTTGAACACGGAGAAGTGGATAGCTTATGATAAGCTATTGGATATTGCACACAAAATGGATCCAAAGTATGATCCATTGTTGGAATTAAATCCATAACATAAGAAAATTGACTTTCTAATGGAAAATTTCAAAGAAATCATTGGAACTTTAAGGACTAAGAAGATAAACTTGGAGTTGAGTCTGGGTATACAGGAGCAAGGTGTCAAGCCAATTGAAATGAGGCCAACATACCAACCTACAGGAAAGAGGCCTATTTATAGGAGGAAAAGAGATGATAGCAATGATGAGGAAGAAGAGGACAGAAAAAGGAAAAATATAATAAAATTTCCTACACAACCAAGTCCAAAATTCAAAATGACTAGGGCAATTAAGATCATTCATTTGGAATCATCACCTGGGGATAGTCCTTCACCACCACCATATGAGCCAAGCCCTAAGAGGAAAAAGATTGATCAACCACATGAGGATTTGGTGGATGAAATTGTTGTCATTGATCAAGACATGCAAATTTGTATGCCTTCCCCTCCTAGGCCAGCTGAGTTGGTTCTATCCAATTTGGATATGTAAGGTAAATGTGTGCAAGATGCAAGAATGGAGGCATGTAAGGAGTTTCTAGATGATAATGCATTTGTAAAATCTCTTGTCTTCTTGCAATTGGTATGGAGAATGAAATTGGAATAATACCAAGATAAGTGTAAGAAGAGAAGAGAATTCAGAATTGATAGGTCAGACCAGGAGAATGATGATGAAGTGAAAGTTGAATTAATGGATGAATTCAAGAACATCACTCCCGAGGAAGGGAGAAAGCTGGTAAGTTAGGCTGGTGTTTTTATTTTTCCTGAATGGGACATTGTAGATGTTGTAGATTTTAATGCTATTCTGAAGTCCAAGCATCCCTTGCAAGATTTTGAAGAAGAGGTCAAGGTAGTATTGCAAGATTTTGCTTTCAGTGAAGAATATGAGACCTTGGAAATTTGGGCATTGGCCCCTTAAGGGAGAAAGCCAAATGTTATTGATATTAGCCCAAATTTAAGAGGAGGGTTAATAATACAGAGGGCTTCAGAGACCTCAACCACTGAGGCCACTAATTTGACTATAAATGTGGCCAAATTGGCCCAAAAGACTGTTGAAAGAGAGGAGGTTGAAAAGAAAAGCCTAATGGAGAAATATAATCTCTTGATTGAGGAATATAGCAAGATGTAGCAAAGGAATGTTGAGCTACAAACTGAGGTGGATAGGTTAAGGTACAAACAGATTGGGGAGACATCAAGTGCTCCAGGGATTAGTACATTGCCTTCCACATTAGGGTCAGTGCCTCCTGCTTCTCCTATTGTTTCCACACTAGGGTCTCCCAGTTAAACTCCTTCCCTCAACCCTTCTTGGAAAAAATTGAGGAAGAAATGGAATACTTTGTTGATCCTTCGAAGAAGCAACTAATGCATTAAATTGAAGAATTATAGGCATCTTTGAAGGTAAGTGAGGAAGGATCCCTTCTAAAACAAAAGGAGGTTGTTACTGCTATATTAAGGCATCTAAATGAGAAGGTAGATAATAGATTGTCATCTATATATTCTTTATTATTAGATGCAATAAAGAATATTGATAGGGATCAAGAAATAGTGATACCATTATTGGATCCCTAGGGCCAATGATTCAGACATAATGTATAAGGCCTCAAGGCTTGATATAAATAATAGGCCCAAATCATTAAGGCCTACTCAGGTGCTAGTTAAATCATCGCAAGGTTTTCAGACCTTACTAAATGACTTGAGTAGGAAGATTAGGGAGTTGGTGAAGAACCTTGATGATTGGGAAACACATTGTTACCGACATAATTGATGAGCAGGGGAATATCAGGTCACTCCAACAGTGGCAAGATCAGGAAAATGAGGTCATCAATGATCAAATTAAATTAATTTGTGATGACTCAGATTATGATTTATTGGTGAGCTATATGGACAAAATCATTAGCACCAACTCATTCTTAAAATCTTTTGAAAGGGAAGAAAATAAGGTAGTAGTTAAATACACACCTTATAATGTCAAGGTGAATGAGGTAATTAATTTTCATTGGCCAACTGATGAACAATACCAGAAATGGTTTTAACCAAGGAAGAGTAAAAGGAGTGGGCTGCTAACAGTTGCAAAATCAACTATTGCAATTACAACGGATTCCAGTTTTGTTTTTGGTGGCAGTCTGGGCACAGGATTCTTGAGGTGTTTTGCTGCTGCATCAACCATTCTCAGCGGGCACTATGAACAAGAAGATTCTCCAAGGTGATTGATGTTGTAACGATTTATGGAATATCACCAGGTGTTTTAATTGGCTGGTGACAAATGTATCTGGCCCAATGCTTGTTTGCTCCTTCATTTTCTATAAGAAGGATTTCAAGGCCAAAAGTATGGGTTAGCAAGTTAAATATTTTTTGGTCGAGTCTAGATTTAGATTTGCAGAGAAAAATGTAAAGTTTTGATGGTTTTAAGGAAAATACAATTTAGGTTTTGAATTCATGGGGATTTGATGTTTCATGATAGGATTGGCATTTGAATTGAAATTATTAATTCAAACTCATGTCTCTGCATTGTACATGCATATCTTAATTTTGAATAAGATAATCAAGGGTTGTCTTGTTCATCTCACTATTGTGGTGTGTATGATTTCTGTTTTGGCTTTAATTCAAGGAATTAATTAAAATACTTGAATGGGATTGTAGGTGGATATGTTCTATATAAGGATTTGATAAGTAGTATTGGGTTGGAATACATGATGAAATTGTAAAGCAATGTTCTCAAGGATCTTATATGTTATGTGTTAAATCTATCATAAACCCTTAGATGTTTATGAATTTGACTCCCTCAATCGATATATGGCATTGATCTAAGTTGTACTAATTTTGGATAGTTTAGTATTTTGTTTATCTTTACCTAGCGCTTGCTACAAATTGCAAATCAATGACTATTTTACATTGTGGAATGTGTTGTAGTTATCTCATGCTCCAAATAGTTGATATTATTGATGAACAACCAATTCTATTCAGTACTATCCTATTATGTTGAGCTATTAAATGAGATTATCTATTGTTATTAATGTTGTTTACGATAATGGTGTAGAGGTTGTAAATGCATTAAGGGATCACCCTCCCGGGTCTTGCAGAGCCCAAAGTGTAGGAGGTCTTTAAAATCCTTGTTAGTTGGTCCAGGTCCTTCAAGCTTCCCTTGATTAGAATTGGAAATTCCATAGGTAGATTAGAAGACCAACCTGGTTATAGTAAAAATAACCAACACTACCCTTAACCCATAACCATCTATCTCTCTCCCACTCCCTCCCTCTCTCACTGAATCCCTCTATCTCTCTCCCCTCTTCCCATAACCCTAAACCCTAAACTTTTAACCCTTAAACCCCAAACCCTTAAACCCTCTATGCTCTACCCTCTACCTTCTACCCACTCTCTCTCTCAAGACTCTCCCTCCTACCCCCTCTCCCTCTCTCAGGTCTCTCTCTCTCACTCACTCTCTCTATCTCTCCCCTCTACCCTCAACCCTAAACCTTAAACCCTTAACCCTTAAACTCTAAACCCTTAAACCATCTACCTCTATCTCTCTCTCCTCCCTCCCCTCCCTCCCTCTCTATCGTCCACCCTCCCCACCTCTCCTTCTCTCGGTCTCTCTCTCTCACTCATATCTTTGTCCCCACTACCCTAACCCTCCCTTCTACCCCTACCCTCTATCTCTCTCCCTCCCTCTCTCTCTCTCTCATTGAATCCTCTATCTCTCTCCTCTACCCATAACCCTAAACCTTAAACCCTCTACCCTCTACCCTCTCTTTCTCTCAAGTCTCTCCCTCCTACCCCCTCTCCCTCTCTAGGTCTCTCTTACTCACTCACTCCCTCTGTATGTGTCCCTCTACCCTTAAACCCTAAACCCTAAACATAAACCTAAACTTACTTAAACCCTCTACCTCTACCCTTAACCCTTTCTCCTCTATCTCTATCTCCCTCCCTCCCTCTCTCTCACAGAAGTCTCTCTACATCCCCATCCTGCTCCTCTCTCTCTTAGGTCTCTCTCTCTCCCTTCCTCCTCTTCCCTCTCCCTTCCCCTCTAACTCTCTCTCTCTCACTCTTAAATTCTCTCCTCCCCTTAGCTCTCTACCCTTAACCCCTTAAATCCTTAAATCCTCTACCCCTATGTCTCTCTCTCCCACTTCACACCTCCCTCTCTCTCTCAAGACTCTCCCTCCTACCCCTCTCCTCTTGTCAGTGTCTCTCTCACTCACTCCCTCTATCTCTCTCCTTTGCAGCTTTAACCCTAAACCCTAGAGCCCTTTTACCTCATCTCTCTTCCACTCCTCCTCTCTCTCTCAAGACTCTCCTCCTACCCCTCTCCCTCTCTTAGGTTCTCTCTCTCACTCCTCCATCTCTCTCCCCTCTACCTTTAACCCTAAACCTAAACCATTAACCCTTAAACTCTAAAACCTTAACACCTCTACCCTCTACCCTATATCTTTCTCTTACTCCCACTCCCTCCCTCTCTCTCTTGTTGAATCCCTCTATCTCTCTCCCCTCCACCTATTAGTTGTTTTTACTATAACCAGGTTGGTCTTCTAATTTACCTATGGAATTGCCAATTCCAATCAAGGGCAGCTCAAAGGACTTGTACCAACTGACAAGGATTTAAAGACCTCCTACACTTTGGGCTCTACAAGACCTGGGAGGGTGATCCCTTAATGCGTTTACAACCTCTACACCATTATCATAAATGACATTAACAACAATAGATAATATCATTTAAATAGCTCAACATAATAGGACAATACCAAATAGAATTGGTTGCTCATCAATAATATCAACTATATGGAGCATGAGATAACTAGAACACATTTTCATAGTATAAGATAGTCATTGATTTGCAATTTGTAGCTAGCTCTAGGTAAAGACAAACAAATACTGAACCATAAGAATTAGTACATCTCAGATCAATGCCATATATCTATTGGGGGAGTCAAATTCGTAAGCATTTAAGGGTTTATGACAAATTTAACACAACATATAAGATCCTTGAGAACATTGCTTTACAATCTCCTCAACATGTATCCTAACCCAGTACTACTTATCAAATCCTCATAAAGAACATATCAACCTACAATCCCCATTTAAGATGTTTTGAATGCTTTGTGATACTAAAAGCAGATGAATAGTTGCTATATTTCGATCAAACCATGGCAGTAGATGTCATGTCCACCATTAAAGCTTACTCACGTGCTGCATGAATGACTCTAATTGCATTTGATGTAGATTCAAATATTAGCCATCAATCCTTCACATTGGTCAGATAATTGGACGACTTAAAAGAAAATTGACATAGTCTCCATCGTGGCATTAAGGGGCCCACCATACTACTCGTTGCCAAGGAGATCCATGTGGTGCCTGCCTACAATATTGAAATCAATGAAGACCTTGCAACTTTTGATCATGCGATGGTGGGCAACCGTGGATCTCAACCATGGACAATCTTGTTCATTCAACATAGTCACCAACCTTTTTATTAACCATTGAGCACCTTTCTACTGAGATTATAACATCTCCATTGATTTAAAACACGCACATCTTATAACTACTTTAGTAACCTGTGGCATAATGTATTAAAGATGCATCAAAGTATTTATCATTCCTTTGGATTCATCAGATGAGACATGTGGCACTCACTGTGATATCGTGATCAACAAAGATAGTGTGGTGGGGTCATCGCAAGATGGTGGGGAACAACTGAGATCACACAAAAATTGATCTACGGCCATGTGAACTTGTCCCTCTACAAAATAAAAACAATTATTAGGGGAGAGGGCCTAGTAGACATGCGAGGTCCAATAGTCGCACACTCAATTGTGATAATAATACCCAATCTTACCACATATTCTTACTATATATTGTAAATAAATAGTTTAAATGTAAAGAAAATGTTGATAAAAAATGGACCCATACTTGAACACATGAGAACCTCTAAATGTTATATGAAGAAAACATAAATACATTCATGAAGAAGTGAAATAAGTATTTTTTTGTTTCAAATAAAATATCATAACTCTCCACTATAAGTATATCATTTAAAAAATAAAATGCTCATTTAATAAAATAAGACACTCATTTAAACAAGTATTGTTATCATAGTGAAAAAATATTGTTCTTATGTGTACAACAATTGGGGTAGCAATGTACAAGCATTGGATAATTTTATATTAATAGTTTTTCCTATCACAAATATAAATGGTGAGCACAATAAATAACATGTATTTTCCCATTAAATGTGAAGGATTTTCAAAAAGTTTTAGTGTTCAACTATTGGTCCATTTTTGTTCAATATAAGTTGTATTTTAAATAATTATGTGTTGTTTTTATAACAAAAATAGATTTTTTGTGTTCAACTATTAGTCCATATGTGTTGAATATAAAAGGTAGAGATATCAAAGATTTATGGTTATCAATAAGTATTTGGTCCACTTAGGTTGTATATTAATTTTAATTTAAATAAAAATATGATATTCTACATGCAACAAATGATATTTTTTTTGTTCAACTATTGGGGGTTCCATGATTAAGTTTTGGTCAAACCTTTAAAAAATAAAATTTTAGAAACTTCTCAAAAGATCTTCTGATGTGGCAAGTTGCATGATGAGTTATGCCTCCAAACCTTAGTTATAGATAAAAAAGAGACTAGTCTACAATTAAAAAAAAAAATGAAGGTTCTACAATATTCTAGTCAATTGCTACATGCTGAGAAAGTTAGCCTACATGACTATTGGGCCCTCTCCCCTAAAGGAATAAGGGGAAATCACTAGGTTGATGAAAAATAGTGACATTAGTTGTTTTAATGAGGGAACACGAGACCAACAAAAGACTTAGGAAAAATAAAGTCAGGTGAAGGAAATAAAATGATAAAATAAAAGGGGGCCTAGCCTAGACGAAGCAATGGGGCTTAAGTCATTTTAAAACCTTCCCAAAAGTAACATCCAAATAGATCCCATCCAAGGTGTAAGATGAACACTAGGGTTTTACATGAATATGAAGGTAAAACCCCAACCTTAGGCTTTTCCCAAAGACCATATATGACTAGAGACACAAGGCAGAATAAAATAGAACACAAAGAACAAAACTTTGAAGTTCCATCACTACCCATAACCCTAAACCCTAAACCATTAACCCTTAACCCTTAAACCCCAAACCATTAAACCATCTACCTTCTCTCTCTCAAGTATCTCCCTCCCACCCCCTCTCCCTCTCTTAGGTCTCTCCCTCTCTCTCGCTCCCTCTATCTCTTTCCCCTCTACCCTAAACCCTAAACCCTAAACCCTTAACCCTTAAACCCTCTACCCTCTATGTTTAATACTCTACCCCTTATCTCTCTCCTACTCCCTCCCTCTTTTCCTCTCTCTCAAGTATCACCCTCCTACCCCCTTTCCCTCTCTCAGGTCTCTCTCTCTCTCACTCACTCTTATCTCCCTCCTTTGTACCCTTAACCCTCTACCTTCTACCCTCTACCATTAATGCTCTACTCTCTATCTCTCTCCCAATCCCTCCCTCTTTATCTCATTGAATCCCTCTATCTCTCCCATAATCCCCTTCTTCCTTCCATAAACCCTCACCCTCCACCCTCTCTCTCATTCCTCCCCCCCCTCCCTCCTCTCTTTCCCCTCCACTAACCATTCCTATCTCCCTTCCTCCCTCTCCTCCACCCCACTACTCTTCATTCCTCTCTCCACACTCCACTCTATCTTTTGTCCCCTCCAACCTCCTTCACCTCATCTATCTCTCCCTCCCTCCTCTCTCTCATTAAAGTCCACTCATCTCTTTCCCTCTGCCACATAACCTAAGACCCTAGGCCCCTGGCTTCAAACCCCTCTCTCTCTCTCTCCCGGGTCTCCCCCTTCTCTCTATCTCCACTATGTGTCTCCCCTCACCATGTCCCTTCTTCCATGGCTATGTTCCCTCCATATCTCTCTCCCTCCCTCTCTCTCTCCATTCCACCCCCCTCTCTCCTCTCACTCTTCCTTCCCTCCCCTCTTTCCATAACCTCTACCTTCACCCTCTACCACTTAACCCTCTACTCTCTATCTCTCTCCCTCTCCTCCCTCTCTCTCCACTAAGTCCTCATCTGTCCACTCTGCCCACCCTAGGCCCATGTCCCATGAGCCCCAGACCATGGAAGCCCCTCTCCCTCCACCACCCTCTCTCCCTCTCTCTCCACTCTCCTCTCTCTTAAACCTTCCTGGCTTCCTTCCTTAAACCTCTACCCTCTATCTCTTTCCATTCTCCCTTCCTCCCTCCTATCTATCAAGTCTCACCCTCCTACTGCCTCTCCTCTCAAGTCTCTCTCTCTCTCACTCACTCCTATCTTTGTCCCCTCTACCCTTAACCCTCTACCTTCTACCCTCTAAGCTCTATCTCTCTCCCACTCCCTCCCTCTCTCTCTCATTTAGGATCCCTCTGTCTCTCTCCCTCTCCCTTGAAACCCCTAAGAGCCCCTGGGCCCCTAACCCTTAGATCCAAGGCCACTTCCTCACCCTCTCTCCCCCCACCCCTCTTGGGTCTCTCCACTCCCTCTATGTTGTCCTCCATCCATACCCTTAACCATAAACCCTCCACCATTTCCTTCCTTCCACTCCCTCTCTCTCATTATCCTCCATCCTTCCAGATCTCTCTCTCTCTTCCTCCCCTTCCATCTCCCCTTCCACTCCTCTCTCCCCTAGTCTCTCCAGCCCTCACCCTATCTCCACTCCCCCCCTCTCTCAAGACTCTCCTCCTTCCTTCCTCTCCTCCCTCTCTGGGTCTCTCTCCACTCCACTCCCTCTATCCTCCCTCTGCCTTTAACCCTAAACCTAAACCTAATAATACATAGGCCATCTGCCCTCTACACCCAGCCTCTCCTCTCCCATTCCCTCCCTCCCTCCCATGTCTCCCTCTCCACTATCTCTCCCCCTTCCCTTCTTTCCTTCACCACCATCCATTCCCTCTATCCTCTACCCACCCTATATCTCTCCACTCCCTCCCTCCTCTCTCTCCAAGTCTCACCTTCCACCCCCTCTCCCTCTCTCAAGTCTCTCTCTCTCTCTCTCACTCACTCTTGTCTCCCTCCCCTCTACCCTTAACCCTCTACCCTCTATCTCTCTCCCCTCTACCTGTTGGTTGTTTTTACTGTAACCAGGTTGGTCTTCTAATTTACCTATGGAACTGTCAATTCCAATCAAGGGTAGCTCGAAGGACCTGGACTGACTAGCAAGGATTTTAAATACCTCCTACACTTTGGGTTCTGCAAGACCCGAGAGGGTGATCCCTTAATGTGTTTACAACCTCTGCACCATTATCGTAAACAACATTAGCAACAATAGATAATCTCATTTAATAGCTCAACATAATAGGATAATACTTAATGGAATTGGTTGTTCATTAGTGATATCAACTATTTAGAACATGAGATAACTAAAACACATTCCACAGTGTAAAATAGTCATTGATTTGCAAATTGTAGCAAGCGCTAGCTAAAGAAAAACAAACTAAACCATACAAATTAGTGCAACTTAGATAAGTGCCATATATCCATTGAGGGAGTCAAATTCATAAACATCTAAGGGTTTATGATAGTTTTAACACATAACATATAAGATCCTTGAGAAAATTGCTTTACAATTTCATCAACATGTATTCTAACCCACTACTACTTATCAAATCCTTGTATAGAACATATCCACCTACAATCCCATTCAAGCATTTTAATTAATTCCTTGAATTAAAGCCAAAACAGAAACCATACACACCACAATAGTGAGATGAACGAGACAACCCTTGATTATCTTATTCAAAATTTAGATATACATGTACAATGGAGAGACATGAGTTTGAATTAATCATTTCAATTCAAATGCTAGTACTGTCATAAAACATCAAATCCCCATGAATTCAAATCATACTATAGAATGACTAGAAACCTAAATTGCATTTTCCTTAAAACCATCAAACTTTACAATTTTCTCTACAACTCTACCTATACTCGACCAAAAAATATGTAACTTGCTAACTCGTACTTCTGGCCTTGAAATCCTTATTATAGAAAATGAAGGAGAAAACAAGCATCAGGCTAGAAAGTACCTCTCATTTCACATGCTTTTCTTCACAATACTTTTTAGGACAGTAGCTATACCTTCTTTATTTCTCATCCTACAACCTATTCATGCATCCTACAATTACAACAGTATCCATGGGGCCTCTTACATAAGCTACAATAATCACAAAAAGTGTAAGAGCCCCTTTATAGCATGTTTGGACTACAAAACCCTCAAAAATAAGGTAATTGGGCTGTGTGCAAAGAAATGAAGCTTTCTAACTCAAATCAGTGCCTTAAGCCCTCAAATCAGATTCAAATCAAAGCTAACACATATCTTCATGACCTGGAATTGATTTTACATCATAATATGGCTGCATGTTACCATACAGTGCTGCATAATAGGAAAAATATAGAAATTTTGAAGAAAAACATAGATTTTTGAATGTCAAGAGCTTGTATTTTAAATCCTCAACCATCAACAACCATTACAATGATCACTTTATTCCTTTTAAAGGCCTTTACACATCAACCACTGAACAACCACCTCTAGAACTGAATTTTTAATCTTTTATGATCACATGAAACATAAAACACACTAATTTCAAGGTTGTTAACATCACTATTCAATTTTTTTAATTTTTTGACCTTTCATACATTAAAAAGTACATCAGTAAATTAATTATGTAAAGGCATAAAAATTAAAAACATCATGAATTAATTATGTAACCACATAATTCAAATATAATTCTATCAAGAAATTAATATCAAATAGATAATATAATCACATAACTCGTACATTTCAATGTCATTGAACTTCTTCTTCATCCAACTCTTTGTCTGTATCATCCGATCCAGATTAAACATTCTAGGGATTGGTCATATCATCATCATCGCCATTGATATCAGTTTTGATAATGTCATCATCCACATAGATATCATCTTCATGAACATTAACTCCTACATCATCATGATCTAGTTCCTCCTCTTCGACATCTTCGTCAAGGACATCATCAAGTAACTATTGATTTTGATCATCATCTACATCATCTTCTAGTTCTTTAGTATATTCTTCTTCCATCACATTATACTTTACTGGCATTCCTCTTGGATCATGTCTAAACACAAATGACCAACCGGGTTTACCTGGAACCTCTAAGTAAAATACCTTCTCACATTGGCTTTGAAGAACATAGCGCTCATTTCCAACTCGCTCGATCGACCTTGTATTAACCATGGTAAATCTATTATCATGTTCAATAACAGTTCCCTTAGGATCATTTTCATTCAATCGTAGCATGTACCATAGGATGACAAACAAAATTAATCTGAAGGACTTAAATTCACACTCAAGTATATCATCCAAAATCCCATAGTATCATTTTTCTAAGACTTCTGGATATATGTCACTTCTAGATGAAACATTAGTCACCTGAAAGACTGCAATTATACCAGAATCACAAGTTTTCTTCATGTCATTCAACATTTTGATTCAAAATTTATGACCATTGCACCATATAGCCTTGTGGCGTTTCACCTGCAATATGTCAAACATGTAAAAATTATTGCAATATCGTCAGTTGATAAACATATTTATTCTTGGCCGAATGTATGCAAAGAAAACAATCTCAACATATATATACATCAATATAATTGAAAATAATTAAATAATATGGGTGATTAATATATTTATACATACCTATTTATCTCTTAAACCATATGCTAAATCAATTTCCCTTTGTGTAACATTGGAATCTCCATTACGATGAGCTTCCTTAACCAATGAAGCCACACCTTCCCATGTTAATGCGTGATTGTTGACATCGTTCCATCCATACCGCATCCAATCAAGATTGTTTGTGACTTAGAAATGTAGTGCATCCCACTCTCGACCAACTGTATAAAAAAAATTTGAAATTCACAAACGACGTATAATTAGTTAAATACCACAGTATACGACCTTAATTTATAATTGATGTATATTGAAGATTAAAAATTAAATAAGTACAATATACATAAAAATCATATGTAAAATGTATTCCAATTAATCTCCATGACCATCTTATAATTACCTCTCACTTTCCTCAATCTACCTTTCCCCATTAGGTACTCCCCTTCGAATTTTCTAATGGAGTTGGGATCCCAAATGCGATCTACATGGATCTTTGTTGCAAAATTAGGAAGATATTCACTAATGTACACCATGGTCTAGTATACCATATATCCCTCCACCATAGAACCTTCAGGTTGTGCTCTTTGTCTAACCAAAGCCTTCAAAAATTTCAAGTGCCTCTCAACCATCCACATTGACCTTTGTGTGTATAGGTCCACTGGTATGTGCAAGATCATGATGGGCCCAAAAGTGGCAATATGATGGGAATGTGTAGGGTATGTGGTGACAACCTTTTTACCCAAAATTGATGAAACGAAAGGGTTTTTAAAGGAGATTATCATCTTTCCACCAATATAAATTATTGTTTACTTTGAATTTAATAAGTAATTATTATTAATTTTCTATTTGAATTACAACTAAAGACCTGACTGATAGGTTGATTGAAAAACATCTATAGCTTTCAAATAGTATCACATTTTTTGAATCTGAAATATGTGTCACATTCTATTCTTCACATACTATAGGATTAAAAAAAGAAAAAAAAAATCATGAAGTTTTGACCAAGTTAAGGTGGTTAGACACATGAGTTTTTTATATTTTTTAAAAGTTGTAATAAAAAATTCATAATTAATTATTTACTTGGAAAAAAATTACAAAAAATATGCATCACATCGGGACATGAGTCCTCTACTTATATCTAAAATATTATAAAAAATATTATTATTTTATTGTGGTTAGGGTGGTCGACAGGACACCTACTTATTTTTCCCCAAAAATTTAAGTACTACTACATTGAAATTTCAAATTTTCACCAAATAGATTTCTTTTTTTTAAATAAACCTAGTAGTTTAGAAACTACATTCAATTTGCTACAGATTTTATTCTTACATATTTTTGAAATAATATAGATAACATATTCAAATTTTTACGTCAAGTTGCCTAACTTTGATTTTTTTGAATTTTTTGCCACTTAAGGGCCTATTTTTTCCATGATGATCCGGCACATACCCCCACATAATTCAATCTCCTCAACTTGGTGTATGAAGTAGTGTTCTTGTGCATTGAAAAATGTCGAAGGTAGACACTTTTGCATTTCACACATTAGACGAGGATTTTTTCTCTTCCAATAATTTATATCTTCTTTATGGATTTCTTTAAATGACATCCATCTATAAGTGGTTCAAGGCACAAATATATTAATGATATTTAACAAAAATATAGTATATTATATAACAAGTAAAAAAAATGGAAATTATAAGATGTATACAACAAATTGAACAAATATCACTATTTACCTCATGCATTTTCCAAGATCATATATAACTTGCTTGACATTGTTGTCAAAGTTTTCTGGGAGAGATAGAGGTTGAATGTACTGGAACAATTATAAAATGATATTTTCATTATTTTTCAAAAAGTAGTAAACATAATACACTATAAAGTACATGCATTATACAATTGTATATAATATACCAAAATAATTACCTTAATGAAGGTGTGCCAATCATGCATTTTCAATCCTGACCCAAATTCACCTTTATTATTATATTGTTTATGTTCATAAAAAATATTGTGGGAAATCAAATTTTTCGTATGACTTCTTTTATAGCATTGTTTTGCTGCTCCGTTAATAACCAATGAAGGACACTTATATTAATTTGGTCTCTATCGCTACTTAATTGATTGAAATTTTTCATTGCATGATTGGCTTCTTGAATGTCACTACAAATTTTGATAAATTTTTCTTTGTCATGCCTTCCATCCAATATTTTCCATAACGTTTATGTTATATTCTTTCTTATATGCATTGTATCAAACAAATGCACAATTTGTAGCTGCTCATAGTAGGGCAACCTACTAAATTGTCTGGGATAACTTTTCAGTCCTTGTGGAAGCTAGCCATTAATGCCTTGATGACCTTCATGAAGCATATAAGTTAAACAAATTAACAACAATCATTGTCAATTACAACATGAGTAAACACAACACAATATAAAATTATAAATTTAAAACATATCATATGTGATAGATAAACAATTTGATCTGATGTATAGCCTTGACGATTAATTCTATTATATTCCAACTTCCATAGGCAAGGTGTCATTCTTTGTGGTTTTGATGTAGTCTCTTCTTTCCCATTGAAAAGATGTTTTTCAGTAGTTCGATACTTATGATTTCTATGGAGAAAGTGCCTATACTCATCAAACACCTGCTTTCCTAAACTTGTTGAATGACGAGATTTCATCTTTGGACCACAAATTAGACATGCAAATTTTCCCTTTGTTTGAAGACCTGCAAGATCATATATAATTGGATTAAATATGTCAATTTTTATAATTATATATAATGAATAGATTATTTTAAAAACATTCATGATATCTACTTCATAAAATTAAATATTGTTAAAGTGCAGTCGAACGTTATAACATACCACAAAAATGTGTTAGCCCTGGGGCATCATGAATTGTCCATACAAGCATTACATGGAATTGAAATTGTTTTTGTCCTATTGGTCTAGAGACGTCATACATAGTGATGCCATTCCATAACTTTAGTAACTCGTCAATAAGAGGCTCGATATATACATTCATATCTTTAACTTGGTACTTACCTAGTTGAATGAATATAAACATTACATAATTATTATAACCATTTTACTGCAATATATATAAATTAATGTACATGACTATTGAATGAAAAAAATATAAGTCATTATGCAACAAATAAGACAAATGAGATGCTACTACATTAAAGAAAATTGATGTAAAAAAATACCTGGAACAATCATTAACAATATTATGTGCTCCCTCTTTATTGACATCTATGGAGGAATGTTATTGTTAATAACAAAAACAAGCCACACCAATTAAATAGATCTCATCTCTCCAAATGAATTAACACCATCTGCTCCCAATGAAAGACTATGATTACGAGGTTCTTATTTAAAGTGTGGCCATTTTTCCTCCATGTCTCTAAATGCAGAACCATCTGTAGGCATTTGAAGAATGTCATCTCCATTTCTATTCCATGCATGGTAATCCATAAATTGCATAAAGTTTTCACACCTAAATAATCGTTGCATACATGGAATAATGGGAATATAACAAAGAACCTTGCAAGGCACCTTTTTTGTTAGTTGATCTGTTCGATATCTATTGGTATGAAATTCTGAGAATTCTATTGCAAATTCATGTTGTTTATGATATATAATATGATCATTGGGACATGCATCTATTGCTTGATACTCCATTCTGATATCTTTCATAATGCCAGATAAATCTTTGTATGAGCGAGGTAAAATATTTGTTGGCGGTAACAAAAATTCACCAATCAATCTACAAAAAAAATAAAAATTGTTAATATAAAGAATATTAATGGTACATATTTCATCCTTTATTTACTAGTGATGAACTAACAACAATTAAAATAGATGAAAAAGATGACATATATGACATACCTTAACATCCGTGAGATTTCTATGTTTGATAAACCATTCATAACCTTCAAGTTCAACAACAACAATACAGTAGAGAGAAGAGTTTTTTGGGAGCCTTCATAAAGGAGCTCGTATGCCTTCTCAAGTACAGGTAAATCATCAATATCATCAAATTCATCTCAATCATCATGATCAGTTCTGCCACTAAATGTGTCGTGGATCTATTTATCTGTACCATCATCTTCAACTATGTTTTCTGGCGCATGATCATCTTCTTCCATAGGATCATTAACTTCATCTTCAATATTCACAGCTCCATGTTCATCCTCTTGCAAAACCACATTCTACGGGCCGTGATAATCCATATCATGTGCCCTAGGGTGCCCCACCTTTATAATAATAATAGACACAAATAAATCATGATCATGATCAAGTGATTAAATATATATATATATATATAATGTTAAAATGATATAAACATTTACAAATTCAATCAATATAAACACATATAATGAACAACTTACCAATAGACAATAATTAGGCCCCCCTTTAACGTGACCATGCTGCCTACAATGTTTCTTAGCTGTTGTGATTAAAAGTTGTCTCATCTTTAAGCCCTTGCAATTATTGCAAGGACAATAACATTTCCCATCACCTTTTCTTTTCAATCTAGCCCACAATCTATCAAGTGTCTCCTCATTTTTTTGGACTAATATTATCTGACATGATTTTTCTTTACCAAGCTTGACTATTTAGATCTTCAAAAAATATCAAACTCACACTCCAATAATTTTTATTCATAGACAGGTAACAAAATCTAATAATTCTGATATTTTACACCAAAAAAACTTGGCATGCAACCACCCTACAAAAGAGAAGATAGTATGAAGTTAGTGACCCCAAAAACCACTTTAAAATGTTAATTCCAAAACTTATTAAATTATGATTTTACTATGATTCCCAACCGTTAGACTCCTAAAATCAAAATATTGAACTTGATCGCAAACTTCCTACAACAATGGAGGTAGCGAGCTAGTAAGAGCATGTGACCCATTCCTAAGGAGCAACAAGTCAGAATCATCATTGCTAATGTCAATACAGATTTATCCTTTTAGTTAAAGATGCAATGTGTCACTTCTTATGACGAGCTTATCCCTAGGGCCCTCAACATTGAGAGAGCCCTACTCGCACAAGGAAGCACACACTAGTAGAATTTGGCAAATAAATGACTAGGTGACTAAAAATTTTAGTCACAACAACTAAAAATGACTAAATTCTACTATTTTTTGTAACTCAGCTCTAAATGAGTAAATAAATTACTAGTTTGGTCATTGATTAAAAATTATTTAGTCACACAAATAAAAATGACTAAATAGTTAGTCATTTATTTAGTCACAATCCATTTGAATAAATTATTTAAGGAATCAAGAATATAGCCCACCAAAATACTCTAAGACTTTGATAAACATACCCTAAAACTTTTGTCAAAATCTTATTTTCAAGTAGCCCACCAAAATGGAGTTTTCATTTTAATAAACATACTCTAAAACCTTCGTCAAAACATTATTTTCAAGCATGGACCGCCAAAATGGAGAAGTGTTTCAGTAAAGAATGACAGAGAATGGTGAGGAGATGTGTGAAAGGAGGCATAGGATTCATTGTTGCTTATCTCATTCCTACTCTACTCAACAAATCTTACATTGTTCCCGCTACTATTTATAATCTAGGTATTTACTTGACATATATTTGCATAATCTAAAATTCCTTCAGAGGCTTTTGAAGTATCAATGTATCCTATATAGGGTTTAAAATGATTTCTTTTAATTAAAAAAATAAATAAATGATGTATTTCCTTGTAATTAGATAATGTGGAGATCTCCTAAATCTGCCCCAGTACACTATCCTCTTTGGCACTGTATTCATTACTCCAGCTACTAGGGTTTTGCATGTGGCATCTTTAATATCTCATGACTGTGGATTTTAAATAGATTTCAGTCTTTGTTTTAATCATTTTCATGGTAACCCTTGAGTTCCATAATCCGCCTTCAATCTCTTCTAAGAACATTGTCTTAAGCTAGACTGCATAGTATGGATATAAAGCAAGTCCTTCATACCTGCCATTGTTCCAAATCACCACTCACTACCTTGCTTAAAATGTTGCCTCCATAAGCACAATAGCATGTTTTAAAATCATGGTTGCCAGTGATTGACCATTAAGGTCACCACTTTCATCAAGATACAATGATATTTTTGTCTTCAAACTCAAGGAATTATGCAAGATAACATTGTGAATTTTTTGTCGTGTACAATTTTAGTTTCTTGCACATTTACTGCTTTGCTAACTTCCTTTAAGACTAGGTATTGCACCCTCAGCTGCAATCTCAAATAGCTCACTCACTATCACTTGAAGATTCCTTTCATGAGCATCATTCTATAAAATCAAACTATGCCCTATGGACTACCTACTTACTACAGGGGACTCATTGTTTCATTGTATTATAGATTTTAAGATCCTTCAACCTTATTGACACTACTACATATTCTACAAGGTATTATTCACTATTCTCCCATCTTTGATGAGTCTCAAAACACTACTCAAACATGCAATCCACTACCTCCATTATACATTAATGTCTAAGAAGAAACATTGAACCTATGATTACCACTGTTACTTCATTTGGACAGTCATTCCCTAATTGCATTTTCCTTATATAACACTACCAAAAACATTTGAAAAACCCTTAAGGTCAGCAAGGGGGTAAGAAAACTCACTATTAAAATCTCCACTTTACTACGCAAGGTTTGAGCTTTATTATCTTGTCACTGCTCAGCCTCTTTTTGACTGTCATTCTTCTTACCATAGATTGCATTTACAAATGTCACTAAGCTACATAGTGTTCTTGTTATTGGCTACAATCTTTAGATTGCAAGATTTTTTTATTAGCTACAATGGCTCAATCTTTAGATTGCAAGATTTTTTTATTAGCTATAATGGCTCAATCTTTCTGGTATTGCAACCTCACCAATCTGCTAGAGTTATTGTTTATGTTTATATGGAGGCCTAGGGTTTGTACCCTAATCATGCTCTTACCAATGCTTCTATTGGTATTAAAAAACAACCTTAAATTTTGGGTCAAAAAATTAGTTGTCTTGACAAAGTTGTGGCATGATCTTGGATTGTATCCTAGAGTGTGTGGGAAGCTTGCATTTGATCATTAAGGTATGTAAACCTGATCAGGGAAATGTATCCTATATAGCATGGGTCTTGCTTTAATACTTTCCATAATGGTTATTAGCATATCACATTATTATAGTTTGCAGTAACCTAAGATTGTATTCAAGTATGTAACAAACTTGGTTTGTAGTTTAAGCTATACACTTTTAAGTAACATTCATAAGGTTTAGAAAATCTTGATCACTCTCTAGAATATCCCATTAAACACGGGTTGTGCTTGAATGCACTACATAATTGATATAACACAACCACTTTGCATATCAACCAAAGTTATAGGCTCTTTATTGTAGCAAGAGGTAATCACTCTTGGATCATGCTATAATTACATCGTAACCTATTAAACTTGAGACAACCTAAGTGCACCCAATGATGATTGACACCTACATTATACAACCTGAATTAACTACATTATATGAGTGCCTCCATTTCTATCACAATATAGCCACATTAAACTTGGGTCACACATTAATGCATCATGTATTTGTTATAGCACAATTGTGCCACATGGCCAATAGAGTTATGGATCACATAATTATAGTCACAAGAATCTATTCTTTGGTTGTGATCTTATGGTTATTCCACATAACAAAATCTGGACATGAAATTCTCAAAACCCTAAACCTCTAAAAATGAAATATGATGAGATGTTGCTTTAAAATATGATTTTCAAACCTGGAGCTACAAATCTGACTTCACAACTATATTTTGCAAAAAGACAATGACTACCCTCAACCTGGTGATATCTTCTTGAATTTTTTCTAATTTTTTCCAAGAAAATCGTCCTTGGTTCTCCACAAACTATCTCAAGTAGAGCAAAACACTGCCGCAATAAATCAATGAACTCACTTTTCTTTATGTCGGCCACAATTTTTTTTCTTACTTTTCATGTTTGTCAAAATTTCGATGAAACTACTAGTTGAAATTTCAACAAAACCCAAGTTCATCAAAATTTCAATGAATGTCAGGGATAAAATTTTAAAAATTTGAAAATTACACATCAAATTTTATAAGCACCCAACGATACATCAAATTATACATATTTCATTAGAAATTTTCATCAGATTTTGTAGTCAAATGAGTTAGTGTCATAAAATGTCAAAGGAATTTAATCATTCTTTGGATAGATCAATTTCTTGAGGAGATTTGAGACCAATTTTTTTTGAAATCACAAGGTGCATCTCCATGATGTTGAAGAAGGGAGAGAAGATGATTTGGAGTGAGAAGCCTAGTCATGCATTCAAGAAAATTAAACAAGATATTAAGGAAGCTCTAGTTTTGAAATCTCTAGATTTCTCTAAGCCAATGCATATTTTCTCTTTTGCTTCTTTCCATACTATTGTTGTTGTCTTACTGCAGAAAAATGAGGAGGGATATGAACAACCCATAGCATTTTTAGCAAGTCTTTACAGGACACAAAGCTCAATTATGATATGATTGAAAAACAAGCATATGCTCTATTCAAGGCTATGAAGAATTTCAGAACTTAGTGGGAGCTACCATCATAGCTTTTGTACCAAGTGCTACTGTGAAAGATATCTTCACTCAGCAAGAAACTATAGGAAGAAGGTGTGGTGGTGCTTGTAAAGTCCATGGCAATTTCTAGAGATCTTTCCCCTTGATCCTTTGAGTTTCCTCCATTTGGTATTTTTTAGGGTTCAAAAATTGCTTGTAGGGCTTAAAGCCTTATATCATAAAATACCAAACCCTTGGCGTGCTCTTTTCGGATGCTCCATTTGAAGTGTTTAATATTTTCCGTATCATGGGGTTTCAATATTTCCTAACCTCTTGAATTTTCTTTCTCTTTGTTGTCATGGAGTTCTAAAGTTTTAGAGTCTCCTGATTTGGCGATTTCTTAGTGTTGTCGGTGTATTGCTAGTTCTCAAAATCTCATAACCTCCGACATGTGGTTTTGAAGTTCAAGTTTTTGGTGACTTGGCATTCTCTTTGTTGTCAATGGGAAACTTGGTCATTGAGGGGAGTTCTATGTGTGTCTCACCAATGGAGCAATAAGGAGAGTGAAGATAGTGTCATCGGCGAGACTCGACAATATCGGTGAGACCTTTGGTTGTGTCACTCTGATGGAGTGATGGAAGTGTTTAGTGTGGGTATTGGTCATGGTGACAATGTAGACACATGTATCTTGTGGGATCTTTTAGAGGTGACAATGAATGGTGTCAGTGGCACAATTCCCTATTGATGGAAGTGAAGTTGGTGTCACGATGATGGTTTGATGAATTTCTCATCGGTGTGAATTTCGTCCATCAGTGAGACTGTAATGAGTGTCCCTACGATAGAGTGATATGATTGATCAAAAGTGGAGATTTGAATGACTGGTAATCTGACCATTCGGTTTTAAGGTATGGACAATGAGCAATAGACATTGCATCTTGGTGTGATTAGAGTGAATTGATGGCCACAGTTTAAATTTGTATCTTCCAATGGCTAACTAATTTTGTTCATGGGTATTGAATGTGTAGTAATGGAATATCTATAACCAACTACCAGGATCAATCCAAGACACATACAGATCAGATTTTTGCTTCTCCCAAGTAGTATTTGTTGTTGAGCAACACCATTGATGTCTTGATGTGTTGTAGAGAATGAAATTGATGTTAGTGCATGTTCTTCCTAATTGTGATTGCAAATTTCCAGGGAGTACCATTCCTACATTCATGAATGACTTTGTTGGAGTGTGCTTGATGTGTTAGGAGCATTCATGTCTGGTGGTTCCATCATTTTGGGGGGAAATTCTCGACGAACTATAGTTTGACTAGGGTTCTTTAGTCTGAAACCCTACTTTGGGTAGGGTTGGAAATTTTAAATTTGAATGTGAGTTATGCCTGCACTATAAAGAAAAAAATTGTACATTTTATCGAGGTTCCATCCTCTTTGAATCTTTGTAAGTCTTTGTCTTAGTCTGTATAGTGATTTATGCACTTAGCAAGGAAATTTTGTAATGTTTGCTCTATAATAATAATAGATGACCTGAATGTTCATTGCATTTCACATTTTATGTTTGTATCAGCTCTATCATTCTCTCCACTATTGTACTCATAGCCTTTGAATCAATATAATCAAGGGTTGTATTTATTCTCATATCACATTCGCTAACCATGAATGCAAGATTTGTTAGTTTAAGTTCAAGGAATAGAGTAATCTCTTTCCATTCATATGTTAAGTTGTGATGATGCAATAAGGATCTCAAAGAAGCCTAATAGTTTCATTCTTTTGTTGGTTTCTTACTATAAGGCAACAAGTTTATAAGAAGCCAGGGTGGGTCTATTGTAGGAGTATTAATTCATTTATGGACTCGGTGTGGATAAGGCACTAGTCATTATATGTTCTTAAGCCTAGATCTGAGGTGGATCCAATATAAATTCAAAAGAACTTTTTACTTTCTTATATTTTCTTTTATTTATTTGGTGCAGGGGCACCATGGCAATTTTGGTCAAATAATGTAAATAGGTGTCTAAGCTTGATTTTTTTGTGTTTCATCATATTTTTTGATGTATTAAGGTCCATGATGATCATTTTTTATGTATTTAGGTCATATAGGGTCTAGTGGTTGAGTTTTGTGAATGTTAAAATATTGAAAAAAGTTGCTTTGCAACTTTGCAATTTTTGCTTTGTAAGGAAGGTGAACGGTTATTTATTTGAAAGTTGGTTGGAGAATATTGGTTTTCATTTGGTATGTGTTTAAAAGGGCCTCAAAAAATTTGAGGAAACTTTTGGAAGTTATTTTAGGGAATAAGCAATTCAAAAAGCTCTATTTTCTATGAAATTCTAGTGCTTTTTTGTGTTTCTTAGATCTATATGGTCCCATATAGTTGTTTTGAGTTCTGAAATATATGTGAAAGGTTAATAAAATGAATCTACTTTGTTTTGGACTTGGTTGCATTTATTTTCATTGAGGAATAAGGTAGTTTGAAGCATTTTTCTAAAAACCATCTAAAAAACCCTAGGTTTAAGAGTTTCTGAACAAAATCATGCTTCGCAACCCATTCCACCATTGAATCTTTGTTAAACTCAATGGAATGGAGGGATTTAGTTTTATTTTAGTGATTTTTTTGTTGTTTAGAGCAAGGAATGGAGTTTGGAGTGTTTTTTTCCAAGACCTAGCCTAACATCTTCATGTGTTAGGCTTAGGTAGGTTAGGGATGTTGTAGGACCACAAATTTGTGATGAAGTTTGGTGAAGAAAACTATATTATGGGAACCTATATGACATGTTGAGACTTCTAGAATGGAATTTTGAAGATTGGTGATTGGATTTCATAGAATTTCTTTGGAAAAGTGGTCAAATTTTACCTTGGAGTAGTGTAGCAGACCTATTTTGGAGAATTTGGTCCAAAAAACCCCTAGTCCCTATTTGGATATGTTGAAGAGAAGCCTAACGGGTATTTGAAAAGGTATTGGTTTTGAAGGTTGACAACCTTCTCTAAAAGATATCCAAAGAAATCAAGGTTTACAGACCTACTAGGTGATATGGAAAGATTGAGTGAGAACCACCATTATTAGGGTTTTGAGACTAAGAAGTTGTGAAATTGTGTTGTTTGAACCTACTACACCCTGCTTTGCATCAAGTGGTGTCAAAGCATAGGTTCTTATTGTGAAGTGGAAAAGTGAATAAAAATTGGCATAAGCAAGATGCCTCCAAAGAGCAATCCAACAACCAAAGAAGTTAGAGAATTGAAGGAACAATATGAAAAGGAGGTGAGAGTTTATAAGGAGTATCATGAAGCTTCCCTTGCCAGGATTGTAGCCTTGGAGAAGAACCAAAGAATAGGCATGACCAGTGGTGACCAAAGTGACAAAGAGGATGAGGGTGAGAGTGAGAAACCTCCAGTAGGAGTCCATGATGATGAGGAATTTGACCTTGAAGAGATGATAATGGTCAGGATGTTAAAGGTTTTCAAGGTGTATAATACTCCAAAGGTGAAGGTAAAAGTTCCTACGTATGGTGGAAAGATGGACAGTGAAGAAGTATTGGGTTGGATATATGCTCTTGACAATTTCTTTGAATCTGAGGAGGTAGAAGAGAATAAGAAAGTGAAATTTTCAAAAACCAAGTTGAAGGGCCCTTCCCTAACATGGTGGAACTATGTTCAAGAGGAAAGAGTAAAGAAGGGAAATAATAAGATAAGTTCATGGGATAAAATGGTGGAAAAAGTGAAAGCACAATTTCTTCCTGTAGATTATGCAATTCAAACATTTAGGAAGATGCAAAATTTAAAAGAAAGGAGTTAGATGTGATGGTATACACTAAAGAGTTCCATAAGTTGAGTATTAGTGTAGGACATACTGAAGATGAGGTAGAAAAGATTGCAAGGTTTCTAAATGGGCTTAGACTCAACATTCAAGATGAAATTGGTCTAAATACACTTAGGACAGTTGAGGAGTGTTTTCAATTGGATATCAAGGTAGAAGCTAGGATCAAGAGGAGACAAGAGTAGTAAGGAAGAGGTAAAAGAAAAAAAGTTAGAGGTAGAGGAAAATTTGGTGCAAGAGGGCAGTCACAGAAGCTAAAAGGAGAATCAAGCAACCACCAAGAACAAAGTGGTGAATCAAGTGATAGAGGTAATTTCATGGGTAGAAGATTTGGTTGCAGCTCGGTAGGTTTGATGGACAAGGGAGAGGGTAAAATGAATTCTTAGGTAGATGTTACAATTGCAAGCAATTTTATTATCTAGCATGGAAGTTTTTGGACAAACAAGCATTAAGTTCCCATGGAGGTGAGCGAAGAACCCAAATTGTGCATGAGGAAGACAATGAAAGTGTTAATTCACCATCTCAACATTCTTCCCTTAAGATAGGTGAGTCTTTGATGATGAGAAGGAAACTCATTAAGGTGGAAACATTCAAAGAGCCTCCACAAAGTAAATCCTTGTTTAGGACTACATGAAAATCACATGGAAAGGTATGCAAAGTAGTTGTTGATTCAAGCTCTCCTGATAATTTGGTTTCCTTAGAAATGGTAGAGAAATTAAACATGAAGGGAATTCCTCACCTCACACCATACAAAGTGTATTGGTTAAATTAAGGTCAAGAAGTCTTGGAAAATGAGAAAACATGGGTAGAGTTTAATATTGGGGGTTATAAAGATAAAATCCTTTGTGACATCATCCCCATGGATGTTTGTCACTTGTTGCTAGGAAGACACTAGTAGTATGACAGGAAATCCAAGCATGATGGCCATAAAAATGTTTATGTGATAGACAGAGATGGGACTTCATTCACCTTGACACCTCTACAAGATGAAGAATTTGACAAACAAGTTGGGTCTAGTTTTATGGTAGTTGGAGAGAAAGAGTTTTTGAAAACATTGAAGGATGAAGGTGGTCAAGGATTTTCCTTAGTGATCATACCTAAATCTACTTTAGTAGCAAACAATTTTGAAGGTATCCCTAGCAAGGTTTAGTCATTGTTGAACAAATACAAGGATATTGCAATAGATGAGTTACCAAGTTCCTTTCCTCCCACGAGATATGTCAGCCATCATATAGACCCAATCCCTGGTGCAAATTTTCCAAACAAGGCTGCATACAAGATGACCCCTAAACAAAACGAAGTAATAAGAAGGTAGGTCCAAGAATTGTTAGATAAAGGTCTAATAAGGGAAATTTTGAGTCCTTGTGTTGTCCCTACTATTTTATCACCTAAAAAGGATGGGGATTGGAGAATGTGTACTGACTCAAAGGAAATCAAAAAAATCACCATCAGATATAGGTTTCCAATACCTAGAATGGAGGATCTAATGGACTGCTTAGGGGTGCATGCTATTTTTCAAAGATAGACTTAAAAAGTGGTTATGATTAGATTAGGCTAAGGGAAAGAGATGAATGAAAAACTGCATTTAAAACCAATGAAGGTCTGTATGAGTGGATGGTAATTCCCTTTGGATTGTCAAATGCTTTGAACACATTTATGAGGTTAATGAATGAGGTTTTGAAGCCTTTTATTGGAATTTTTTTTTTGTATTTAGATGAAATTCTTGTGTTTAGCAAGAAAAAGGAAGAGAAATTGCAACATCTTGACATGGTTTTGTAGAAATTGAACAAAGAGAATTTAATGATAAACCTCAAGAAATGTGAATTCATGAAAGATGAGCTAGTATATCTTAGTTTTCTGATCTCCAAGCATTCATTGAAGATGGATCCCAATAAAGTAGAGGCAATTCTTAGTTGGCCAACTCCAAATTCAATAGGAGAGGTAAGAATCTTTCATGGGATTTCAAGTTTATATAGGAAATTTATCAAGAATTTCAGTCACATCTACTCACCTATCATTGACACAATTAAATGAGATAAAAGGAAGAGATTTTAGTGGATTGATGAGGAAAAAAGAAGCTTCAAATATTTTAAAAATAGAGTGGCACAAGAACCTATCCTTTCTTTACTTGATTTCAACAAGATTTTCACTATAGAGTGTGAGGCAAGTGGCTTTTCAATTGGTGTAGTCTTAAGCCAAGAAATTAGACATGGCTTTCTTTAATGAAAATATTAATGAAGAAAAAAGGAGGTATCCATCATATGATTTAGAGTTGTATGCAATGGTGCAGGCCCTTAAGAAGTGGAGACGCTACCTTTTGTCGAAGGAGTTCATTATTTTCATCGACATCCATGCTTTGAAATTTTTGAGCAGTCAAGATAAGCTGAGTCATAGACATGTAAAGTGGGTAGAGTGTTTCCAAAGCTATACCTTCACCATCAAGCACGAACAAGGCCAATCCAACAAGGTAGCTAATGCACTAAGCCATAGGTCAATGTTGGTGTATGAAATACAACTTCAGAGTGTGGGAATAGAAGCCTTGAAGGATATGTATGCTGAGGATGAAGAATTTAAAGAGGTATATTCTATTTGTGCTCAGTTTAAAGATGCTTTTTATGAGGAATATTCTAATTTTCTATTGCAAGATGGCTTGTTGTTTAAAGGTGCTCAATTATGCATTCCAAAGTGCTCCATGAGAACTAATTTGATAAAGGAGAAACATTTTGGTAGTTTAGGGGGACATTTTGAGGTTGATAAGACATTGGATTAGGTAAGAAGATTCTACTCTTGGCAAAAAATGCAAGTAGATGTCAGAAAGTTTGTGGAAAGTTGTACAATCTACCAAAAAGCCAAGGGTTCTACTTCTAATGCAAGATTTTATCAACCCTTACCAATACCTAACAGACCATGGGAGAGTCTAAGCATGGATTTTGTATTAGGTTTTCCAAGAACTCAAAGGGTTTATGACAATGTATTTGTTGTGGATAGAATTAGTAAGATGGCTCACTTCATTCCATGCAAATGTACAAATGATGATTCTCATATTGTAGGGTTATTCTTTAAAGAAATAGTTAGAATTCATGGTCTTCAATTAACAATTGTTTTAGACAAGGATTCAAAGTTCATTGGTCACTTTTGGAGGACCCTTTGGAGGAAGCTTGGAACTAATTTGAATTCTACTACTCACTATCATCCACAAACAGATGGGCAGATTGAAGTGGTCAATAGATCACTTAAAAATCTTCTGAGATGCCTCACAAAGGAGCATGGACAACAATGGGACTTGGTTCTTCCACTAGATGAATATTCTTACAATTATTCCATCAACAGAAGCATAGGGAAAAGTCCATTTTGAAGTGGTATATGGTCTAAAGCCAAGAAGTGTGTTTGAGCTTAGGGATTTGAAAGGAATAGAGAAGAGGAGTGTTGGGGGAGAAGCATTTGTAGAAGATATGAGGGGAACATCAATAAGTTAGAGATAATTTGTAGAAAAGTGTTGAAAATTATAAGAATCATGTTGACTTGAAAGGAAGGGATGCACAGTTCAAGGTGGGACATTTGGTCCTTGTAGAGTGGTCCATAAGTTTGGGGCCAATGCATATGAGATAGAACTACCTCCTGGAGTTGCTATCTTTCCTGTCTTTAATGTTGTTGACTTATACCCTTTCAAGGGATTTGTGGATGATGCTACATGTGTTGATGTAGATGTTGCTGATGAAGAGTGGGTCAAATATTTACCACCTACTGAGCCATTGAAGCTTGAAACCGTTTTGGACACTAAGGAGGTGAAGAGAACAATGCACAAGGTCTATAATGAATATCTTGTGAAGTAGAAAGGCTTACCCCCTAAAGATACAACATGGATGTTAGAGGAGGATATTAAGAAGCATGGAAAATTAGTGCGAGAATTGATCTTAGGTGGAACTTGATATTATTTTCTCTCTAGGTGTATGGTGTAGGGGCACCGTGGCAATTTTGGTCAAATAATGTAAATATGCATCTAAGCTTTTTTTTTTTGTGTTTCATCATATTTTTGAATGTAATAAGGTCCATGATGACCATTTTTTATGCATTTAGGTCATATAGGCTCTAGTGTTTGAGTTTGGTAAATGTTGTTAAAATATTGCAAATAGTTGCTTTGCAACTTTGTAATTTTTACTTTGTAAGGAAGGTGAACTATCATCTATTTGAAAGTTGGTTGGAGACTATTGGTTTTCATTTGGTATGTGTTTAAAAATTTCTTACAAATTTCAAGGAAACTTTTTGAATTTATTTTGGTGAAGAAGCAATTCAAAAAGCTTTGTTTTCTAAGAAATTCAAGTGTTTTTTTGTGTTTCTCAGATTTGTATGGTCCTGTATAGTTGTTTTGAGTTCTAAAATATATGTGAAAGGTTAATACAGTGAATCTACTCTATTTTGGACTTTGTTGTATTGATTTTCATTGAGGAATAAGGGAGTTTGAAGTACTCTTCTAAAAACCATTTGAAAAACCCTAGGTTTAAGGGTTTGTGAATAAAATCATGCTTTGTAGCCCATTCCACCTTTGAATCTTGTCCAAAATCGATGGAATGTAGGGATTTAGTTTTCTTTTAGTGATTTTGTTGTTTTTAGAGTAGGGAATGGAGTTTGGGGTGTTTTTTTCTAAGCTCTAGCGTAACATCTCCATGTGTTAGGATTAGGTAGGTTGGGGATGTTGTAGGAAAACAAATTTGGGATGAAGTTTGATGAAGAAAACTATATGAAGGGACCCTATATAACATGTTTATACTTTTGGAATGGAATTTTGAAGATTAGTGATTTGATTTCATAGACTTTCTTTGGAAAAGTGGCCTAATTTAGCCTTGGAGCAGTGTAGCAGACCTATTTTGGAGAATTTGGTCTAAAACAACCCTAGTCCCTATTTGCATATGTTGAAGAGAATCCTAATGGGTATTTGAAAAGGTATTGGTTTTGAATGTTGATGGCCTTCTCTAAAATATATGCAAAGAAAACAAGGTTTGCAAACCTATTAGGTGATATGGAAGGATTGAGCAAGAACCACCATTGTTAGGGTTTTGAGACTTGAAGAAGTTGTGAAATTGTGTTTTTTAAACCTACTCCACCCTACTCTACATCAGTTTTCTTTCCATACTACCACAAGATATTGAAGACATGGGAGAGTTGTGTAGATGATTTAGCCCATTGAAGGCTTCCCACCATTGTAGTATGATGATTTTCCTTAATGAATAGGGATACCCACCTTGGTCCTATAGAGACTAAAGTGTAGAGGAGAGGCTCACTAACTAGTCATCTCTTGTTCATTGGCCACTAACCTAGGGTCTTTGAGTATAAGTAGTAGCTACCCTTTAGGAGATTCTAGACCATCAAATAGAAACACCAATAGATTGGTGACTTTGCTGGGGATAAGTTGAGAAGATTTGGTAGAAGACCCCTTGGTCTTAATAGATTCATCAAAGTTTCAAAGTTTCAATCAAAGTGCATTAGTAGAAAGAAATATTATTCCCATTAAGTTTGGTGGTGACTCTATAATCTAAAGACTAGTTGAAAAGAAGAAGTTGCAATCATGTTTGGTAGAAGATCAATGCACAATGTTGACCCCTCAAGGAGAATGGAGGGGAGGAGACACAAGAAGTAGAGTAGCTTGGAGAGGCAAGAATTAGAATTATAAGGACAAGGACCCAAGTAAGTATGATCATACCGCTGATAAAGATATTGGTTATATTTTACATAGTCGGGATAGTTTTGATTCTTCTCAAGAAGCATATGCTCTAATAAATGAAGAAGAGGGACTAACTATGCCACTGATAAGACCTAAAAACTCTCAGAGAAGAGAAAGGAAAAAAAGAAATATAGATCAAGATGTAGTTGATCCTTCCAAAGAAATTTCAGATTAGAATCCACCCCATGGAGATCTTGTAATACAACAATTGCAGGGTGAGCCTACTACTAGGAAAAGAAACCCTTTTTCTTTTGAAAACCCGGTTAAACCCCATAGTACTTCTGAAGTTCCTACTCAAGCCCATACCAAAAATGATGTAGTCCAGATGGAGGAAGAAATCCTAAATGAAACCAAAGATATATTTTTTTTAAATAGAGAGATTGAAACAAGAAAAGGCTAGAGAAGAAATGATAAAGAGAAGAGATGAAGCGAGGAAGGAGTTTGATGATTTGAGAGATAGAAAAAATTCTTTTAGTGCTTTCATACCAATACCCAAACTCAAGCCTCAAATAAGTATGCCTCTAAATAATTCGCATGTGAGTACATGGACTAATCCTCAACCAAACACTACTTCACAAAATGTGACTAGTGTTGCATTTATAAGAAGTACTACATCCAGAGGTGTAGGCCCTTCTAACTCCCAGAGTAATCCAGGAATGATTTTTGTGCCCATGAGTTCTAGTATTTCAGTGGACCCACAGATAAAACCCACACAGGGTCATTATTTTCAACCAAATACAAATATTGGAAGTGTTTCCCAGCTGTCATTTGTGGGACAAAATATAGGGGTTGGAAATTTTATACTGGGCACTCAAGGACAGTTTCAGGGTGGTCCTCAAGTGTAGGGGAGTATTCCACCCTATGTGGGAAACCAATATGTTCACATACCACAACAACCATATATACAAAAAAATATTCCTCACGGCTAGGGAGGATATCAGTACTTTGGATGAGGTAATGTTCCTAGAAGAAGACCCTTGTAGATGGATACATATAGACAACTTGATTTTGGGGGAATCCCTAGATTCCCAAATCAAGTTCCCAATGAAGTAAGGTAGTTCCTTTCTGAGTTCTCTGGAAGTGATGCCATGACAGGTGAGGAACACTTAGGTGTTTTTCAGGAACTTATTAGGAGATTTTGATATAGAGTATGAAGATCTGATTATGAAGTCATTCATGCAGTCTTTAACTGCTGATGCAAGATATTGGTATAGGAGCCTCTTGGAGGCTAGTGTTGCATCTTGGGAAGAATGCTAAAGGGTTTTCATAGAGTATTATTGTGACAAAACAGACCCAAGATTCATGTTGAATGAATTCAATAACATTGCTAAGGGTCAAAATGAAATGGTAGCAACAAAATTTAATATTAGATTCCAGAAGACTATGTCTAGGCTCATATCACATTTAAGACTAAATGAATATGTTTGTTTGGTCACATATCTCAATGCCTTTGATTCTAAAATGGGTTACCTTCTCAGGGATAAGAACCCCCAAACCATGAGATATGCATACAAGGTTGCAATCCACATTGAGAGCAATAGAAGAGCTTCAGGAAAAATAGGAAGGAGAGAAGATGTAAAGCTTCTCAACAACCCTAAGGGGCATTTAAATGAAAAGATTGGTGATGGGGAAAAAATGGGTAAAATGATTACTCTCATCGAGGAGTTGACCTCAAGGTTACAAGAAATTACAAAGGTTTATCTCACAATAAACCAACTTATCAAGGTCAAGAAAGAAGGCCTGGAATTTTAGATCAGCCATATAATACCAATTAGCATAATGGTAGGCCTATTCAAAACAATCAGAGAAATGTGTAGAACAAAGAGACTCCTGATCCTTTGAAAAGAGGTAATGAAAACTTTGTGGATGATACTCCTTGGTGTGACCTTGTCAGTTGCCACATTCTTCTTTGCAGTGTAGGGTTGCTCAATCCTTGGAGGATAACTGTGAATCATATAATGATTGTGATGATTCACAAAGGGAGCATCATGGTGCCAACATGTTGTTTGGAATGGATATGAGTGTTGATGAGGAAGAATGCTTATATGATGACACTACTAGGGTGAATAATTTAGAATTAGGAGTAAATGTGAGGCTAAGGAGGCCTTTAGATGAAGAGATCAGGTTGCTAACTGATAATGCTATTGCAGAGGCCAGAATTTCTTACAATTTGAGGAACATGACAATCAACAAGGACCAAGGTAATTCGGGCAACCTCTTCATAAAAGAAGGAGATGGTACTCTAAAAGGAAAGAGTTTACAAAGAACAAGAACATCAAAGGAAAGGAGGTTGAGGATCCTAAAAGTCAAGCTAAGGCCTCCTCTGACAAAGACAAATTTGAGAAAGAAAAGAATGATGAAGGGAGAAAAGGAGCTACTGTGGTTTAGAAAAATAAATTTGATTCCAAGCAAACAAAAGAGAAATAAAAAGATATATCAAGCTTTGATGTTCCAAAATACAATGTCATTTACATGAATCAAATCTTATCACAAATCAAAGTAATAGTGCCTTTGTTAGAAATGATGAGGATAGAGAAACACAGGGAAAAGGCATTGGCCCTTATTGTTGGTACACCTATTGTTGGTGATAAGGAAGGGATGAATGTCCCTGGTGAAAAGGAGGAGGGGGTGAAGCATGTTGAACCTAAAAGAATTCATATTGAGTTGCCTAAAGTATTCATAGGCACCACTTTAAATGCTAACCCCAGTCGTATTGACCCATTTTATGTAACCTTGCAAGTGAATGATAAGTTGACCAAAAATTGCATGATAGATTATGGTGCCTCCACCAATATCATGCCTTTGGAAATCATGAAGGAGTTTAGGTTGCATGCTAGCCATACATATGGTAAGTATTTTTCTATGGATTCAAGGGAGGTCCCTATGGTTGGAGTGGTGAATGAGGTTCCTTTCAAGCTAGCTACTTTTCCTGAGAAGAATTATGTTGAGTGTAACTGTTGTTGATATCCCTGCTCAATATGGAATGCTTTTGTCATGAGGGTAGGAAGCATGAAGTTGGACCTTTCTTATGCCACCATACCTGTGAACATTAGGGATGTCATGCTACTCAGGGAGAAGAGGGCTCAACATATAATTGAGGATGTTTATCCACATGAGGATGTGCTTTTTGTTGACATATATATGGACAAATTTAAAGTTGTTGATGCAAAACCAGTGAAGGTCAAAGATGCACAAGTAATTGAAGAGATAAAGCAAGGGGTCTAGTAAAACGGTATTTGGGACATGAATTTTGATGGAGCTTGCTTAAAATAAGGATCTAGAGTAGGGGTGATTCTCACGTCACCAGGAGGTAAGTCTTATAGATACTCATTTTCACTCAAATTTGAATGTACAAATAATGTTGCTGAGTATGAGGCTTTACTCCTTGGAATTAAAGTTGTTGTCAAGCATGGAATTAAAATGCTCAGATTCTTAGGTGATTCTAAATTATTTGTTTCCCAAATAAGAGAAAAATATGAGTCTAAAAAAAAAAGGTTAAAATAGTATAGGAATTTTGTTTGGGATTACATTGAAATGTTTGATGCATTTTCTATTGAATGGGTAGAAAGGGAAAAAATTGTGACAACAGACTTCCTTGCTAATATTTCCTTGAGACCGGATGATATTACCTACTCTAGTATATCAAAGGTTGAGACTCAAATGAGGCCTTCTGTTCTAGATAATATTCAAATTTGGCAGATATTCAATGATTATAAGGACTTGTTGTAGTTCTTACATTGTGTGGATGAGTATCACAGTCAGGAAATTGATTGCCAGAATTTTGTGGAGAAAGTGGATGGGAAGGATACCATTCTTGGTAAGGAGGTTATTCAACTTAAGACCAAAAAACTCCAAAAAATGATTGGCAGCCCTAGAAATAGTTTTTGATAACTCAGACAAATGCAATATGAAGCAGAATTCTACACAAGATGAAAACCTTGA